>JAQGBN010000036.1:0-13880 GCA_034698465.1 Tachypodoiulus niger | reverse complement strand
TTGTGTGAGTTTATGTGGCGCAAACGAAATATGGGTGAACATTTGTTCGAAAAAATTCTCACTGATATTGCTGTTTTTATGCCCGCACCTTAAAGAAATTGTTCAGTTTGTTAAATATGACGTTTTGCGCAATGTTTGTGATGGCAAATTAATAAAAATTTCATGGTGATAAAATTGTAGAACAGATCCCTCATAGCTGCGATTGCCTTCCCATGGATTCGGCGTTTCCATCGTATACCAGCATAATCATGCTTTTACTAAAGTCTAAACAAGATATCTAGCCATTCAATACTAAACATTATTTAGTATAACATTAAGTATATTCATTTAGCATATCTAGAGACTTAGCACCAGGGCTTCTATTTGGTTGTACGAAAGCTAGCCATCGCTAGCTAGCAAAGTCGTGCTTTCACTAAGATATCGTTCAAAATGCTACACAAATACTAATTTCACACTAGACCACTTGATTCTGGTCTATCCAGATACATGCATTCAGACGTGAAAAATGCACATGGTCTGAAGTGGACTTTTGTGGTTTTCTCCAGAACGTTTGACACTAAAATGCGACAAATTCGGGTTATACCCGTATCAAGTGGTCTAGTGTGAAATTAGTAAAAGTGATTACATATTTCGATTCAATCAGCATATATGTGGTGGTATTAAGCGCATCCACATTCTATTTTGGCATAAGCACGATAGCCTTTAAACGACGATCTAAATTACATGCGATCTGCATGGCTTGATTTAGCTTTGATCAGGCTACGAACATCTGGTTTGGCATGGCAATAGCTTTTGAATGCCTCCCACCAGCACTCATTCGGCATTTGGCCGTTATGATTCGAACAGAGGTGATGTTTTCCAGTACAAAATACATTGCTACTAGTTTGTTTCCTGGTTTTGCCTTCACGTTGTTGTTTTTTACTGTTGTGTTAATCGAAAATGAGTACCCAAGTGGTAAGGGAATAATTTTATCTTAACAATCAACAGATGTCAACGTACAAATCGTATATGAAAAAATTCTTTATATTCTTTCCTTTAGAAAACTATTTTGATGAATCCAAAATATGAGTTTTGTAATGAGGCATTTGTCTTTTCCACAATATACATTTCTGTTCTGATGAGTTTTTTAATGCAACTGACAATGTCACTATAATGAGACAGTGTCTAGATGCACATAATGAAATTCAAGAACAAAATAGGCAGTGGCATACATGTAACCATGGTTAGATGCACAAATTGAATCCTTTCTCAGAAGACGAGATGATTAAGAGAGTTAAAAAAAATCAACGAAATGCAGATACAGCAAAATTAATTGTGCAATATTGTAATTGCATGAGTAAAAAATTATTTGTTGAGTCATGTGGCCATATTTGTGCTCGTTACTCTCAGGTTTGTGCAGAGAGGGATAAGACATCAAAGACAAGGGTATTATGCTTGCAATTTGTTTTTACTTAATAAAAAACTTTGCCTATGGCTTTTCCTTAAAAGCACGTATTTTTAAACAAAATGTAAGCTAAAATCCGTAATTAAAGATTTAAATTTTCAAAAAAAATTGTACATGGATGTAGCCTAAATTCCATGATTAGTAATGTAATTTGTATATACGTTTAGTGGAAATTTGAGCCAAAATCTAGGATTACTAACCAAATGTTTTAAAAAATGCCTGTGGCATTCATATAATTAATACATGCAATGTGTTTTAAATAATCTGTAGAAAATTAGCCTAAATTCCATCATGGGTGATTCTCTTAATATTTTGAAAAACATTTGTAGGAAATTTGTATTGATTTACATGTACACAAGCATTACTGTTTTAAAAATTAATCGAAACTATGAATTGTGTGGTGTGGCAAAAATGTTCGAGATCCTTTTGGAACGACTGCGAAGGGTATTAACCTGCTTAGGGGATCATCGATTGAAATTAAAACCCTCGAAGTGTTTCTTTGGTTTTGAAGAAATTCGTTACTTGGGACATGTGGTCAGTGCCCAAGGGGTGGCGGTGGATCCGGAAAAAGTCCGAGTCGTACAACTGTTTCCGCAACCCAAAACACGAACGGATGTCCGAAGTTTCCTCGGGTTAGCAGGGTATTACCGAAGATTCATTAAAGACTTCTCTAGTATCTCTCGACCCTTGGTGGAATTGACCAGAGAAACCCTCGTTTGGGATTGGAACGAAGATTGCACGAAGGCCTTCGAAACCCTCAAAAAGGCGTTATGTTCTGCTCCGGTTTTAGCCATGTATGAGCCAAACGCCTCCTTGTCCTTACACACAGACGCTTCGTCGGTGGGACTGGGAGCTGTCTTATGTCAAGGCGAAGGAAGAGAACAGCGGGTGTTATCGTATGCCAGCCGATCACTTCTACCAGCGGAAACAAGGTATACGGTTACCGAGCTGGAAGCTTTGGCCATCGTTTGGGCTACGGAAAAGTATCGCCATTACCTCTTTCTGAAGCCCTTCACCGTGGTAACGGACCATCACGCTCTTTGCTATTTGAAGAACCTGAAGAATCCCTCCAACCGGCTGGGACGATGGGCCGCCAAATTGGAGGAGTTCAGCTATACGGTGCGATATAAAAAAGGCGGGCTTCATAAAGATGCCGATTGTCTTAGCCGATACCCCGTCGATTATGTGTTGGGAAACGATGAACTAGATGAAGCGGTACTGCTCTTAGGACAGTACGATGTAGCCGAAGAACAAAGGAAGGATTTACAATTGGAACGTCTACGCCCAACGGAAATTGCCGATGATCCGCGGTATCGGGGATATCTGGTGTTAGGAGACGTTTTATATTTTTTTGTACCTGGCGGAGATATGCCGAGACTCCTAACGGTGGTACCTGAACATTTACGGCGAGAAGTTCTCCTGGCCTGTCACGACCATCCGTTAGCAGGACACTTTGGCCTCACTAAAACATATCAGTTGGTGTACCGCCATTATTATTGGCCCGGCTTGCGGGCCAACATAGCCGCGTTTGTGGCTTCTTGTCCACAATGCCAACGCCAAAAAGTTAGTCGTCAGAAAGCCGCTGGGTTGTTGGAGCCTATCGATGTTGCCAGTCCGGGTGATAAATGGGGCTTATACTTCTTGGGACCATTGCCCGCATCAACTAGAGGAAAATACAGCTATGCGATTGTAGCTACCGATTATGCCACTCGGTTTTGTATAGCCCAGCCTTGTCGGCGCACCAATTGGAAGGCGATAGAATATTTTCTTATCTGACTCTTTGATATGTATGGAGTACCAAAGGAGTTAATTACGGACAGCGGGACACCTTAAACCAGTCGGATGGCAAAACAATTCTTTAGTGAATATGGGATACGCCATCGATGCTCAACTGCGTATCACCAACAAGGTGATGGCCTAGTGGAACGAACAATCCAGACGCTACAAACCGCTCTGAGGATACATGGGCAGCCACAGTTAGCGGGGGCTGATTGGACCTTAAGGTTGCCCTCCGCTGTGGCCGCCTATAATCGGGCCCAACAAGCGTCACTGGGAGCATCTCCTTTTATGTTGTTTTTCGGTTTTGAACCACAATTGCCCGTACACAATCGTTTCTCACCAGGACTACCCGTCGGACAGCCTATGGTATCAGCCGACGATCGTTTGGGGCAAGCTCATCAAAGGTTATGGAAAGCACAACATGCACAAAAACGAGAGTATGATCGGCAAAGACGTCCGGTTACTTACCTGGTCGGGGAATGGGTCTTAATCCGTGATTTGGCCCCTGCCGGCCGCAGCTACGCGGGTAAATTACACACCAAGTTTCGTGGACCTTATCAAATCGTAAGGAAGGAATCCGAGCTCAATTATATCTATCGGGATACACGACGCGGAACTCCTTTGACTCAGACGGTACATGTGGAACATATGAAACGGTATGTCCTGCGTTTACGGATGAAGCCTATTCCGATCCCCCTTCTTCAACTTAATGGAAAAGTCCGGACTACGCGCGTGTTTTGGAACTCGTCACGGCCTCGAGGTCGTGATAATTGGATTATCCGGCCCCCGGAAAAAACCCAAAACACGACGGTCCAGCTGGTCACGTGTTCGACCCGGCGAACGTTCGAGAAAGCGAAAAGAGTGACCACGTGGGAGGCTAAGGACCATAAAACACCAACGCAGGAGCAACGTAGTTGGCCGGAAGCGTTGGAGGCGTTAAGACCGTGGTTTCAGCGGTGGCGATTTAACGACGTTTTGTGTGCGATGGCCTGTCCGGAAAATCAAGAATCGCCTTGGGAGGACTACTATACCCCGGAAGAAGCTCGGGCTGCCCGGGCTAGTGCCTACCGGTTTCTAGAGGATATTTACGGGGATCTAAACGGCCACAACGAACCCGACCGGATCACTCGGGGGTGGCATCACGAGTGGACCTATCTACAACCGGATAATCCCGATGATGAAGAGACGACTGTCTTAGTGTCCCGAAAAGTTCCACCTCCCGTGGAACCACGGGAGTCCGTTCAATTGCGAGACGTGACCCATCTGGAGCCGGTTTCGTACTGGAACGAAGAAAACCGAGTGGTTCGATACCAGGGGAAACCCCAGCGCCGGGTTCTGTGGGAGTCATCAACGGCATACTGGGATCCCACTCCTGTGATGCGTCCGACGTTGGGACCCGGACAGAAAACCTATAGGGTTTCCGAGTCTTTTCGTTCTCCGAATCTTCCTCGGATGTGGCCCGCTGTTCCTTTGTGGCCCTATCGAAATCCTCGGGATACACGTCGGTGGGTAGAACGGCGCAAAACTGCTTGTTCTGCCGAAAAAACATGGATGAGAGAGCAACAACGGCGGGCTAAAACAGCCCGTACAGTTGCCATTGAAGCTCGAGTGGAACCGGAAGACGAGGTTCGCCTTGTGCGTCAGTTGATTAATGCTCTGCGGTTCTTGGATCCGGAAGACCTCTGTGCCCCGTGGTGGATCGATGTCGCCGCACCCGCTCGACCACTGCCACGCATCCAACCAGGGGACCGCGAGTTGTGGCAACTCAACCAAACTGTGCATCCTAGACCTCGAGCATATCGTCGAGGTAACGTCCGCTAGCTGCGTGGGAAGAACCGTGGTGAACGGAACGGAAAAGCAGAGAAGACAACGGATTGTTGAGCTTCAAAATGATGTTGCTTATTCTTTTCTTGTGGTTTGAGTTGAGCGTTATTGTTTTTATTCTTATTCTTTATGTGCTCCGGGACTGAGCAATCGCTTTCGGTGGGGGTGTCAGGCGGGACGCCTGTTGGCGGGGAATACATAGTTGACATATCTGTCATACCAGCCACCAGGGGGTACGCCGTGGTATTCGGCCGGGTCACGGGGTGTGACCTTGGCAACCCAGGTTAAATTGGGGAAACCCGAGAGCTTCGGGGCTTACTTTTGATGAGGCTGAACCCCGGAAGGTTGCTCTGTCCGGTGTTCCGCAAGTCGCGCGGTAATTACTTTGTGTTTTGTACGCCAGTTAGGCGAATTCACCAGTGTTCTAAATAAACAGTCAGTTTCACTTTACCCGGTTTTCGGTTGTATTTAATCAGTTTGACACGCGTAACTCGGTGATCAGGGTCGCTCCCCCTCCCCTGTGCCTTACAACATATAGGAATTTTTTTATTAAATTAATAACGTATTTAAAATACTTCAAATTACCATCAAATATTAATCTGCATAACATTTAATTAGCATAATATTAAAGTGGTCATAATACCATTGTAATGTTCTTTTTTGTTTTTTTTTCTTTTTTAGTTCATTCTGATGTAGCCAGTTATGTGGATCTGGAAAATCTAGATCCATGTGATGTTGTGAAAAATTTGGTAAGAAATCACAAAGTTAGGTTTAATATGAGATTTATATAAATTCTTAATAATTTAAATTGTAATATTTTAATGTGTTTAGCCAATAAAAATCATTATAATGTGCTTAATGTGAAGGCTGTAAGGTAAGAACAAGTGCAAATAAGGAAAATAACCTTCTTAAAACAGTGATTTTTTTGTGAAATTTTAATTTTTTTAAAATGATTATTTGCAATGAAAGACCATGCCATAAACAGGTTTATAATCTTAATATATTTTCCATTTTTAAACATTTTTTCAGCGCTGAATAAGCAATAAATCTGCTTATGTCTGTGTTATTCTTGACAAGAAACGCATTAAAAATAAATGCAGGAATTTAAAATTGAAAAAATGTCTGCAAGCCAGAATAAACCCTCAATGTGAGCATATTTAAATTATTACCTTTCACATATTTGTAATAATAGATATATTTTATAATTTTTATTAATAAAACATTATTGTAGTGGTTAAAAAGTCAAAGAAAATTATGGAAGATGACTTGACAGCTATCTGACCTTAAATAGGTATGTTTTTGGTTTGCATTATGCTCTACAGAATGCAGAAATGCAACACTCTGCAGAATATTAAGATTAAGTCACATGTCTTTTCATGTCTAATATGTTGTGATATATGTCCAGAATGAAATGATATATACAGGATGCTGTTGCTGCATTGTTGAGTTTTGGTAAAGAAGAACATTACAGCAGCATATATGAAAAGTTTACAGCAATGGAATGAGGCTGTGGTCAGAATGCACCACGAATTTGAGACCATCAATATACCCTCGGAATTCTTTGGCAGCCCTAATTACTGTGAGGCATTCCTTTTCTGTGATTAAGTAATTTATTTGTGCTGGTGCCAGCGACTTGGAGGCGTACTCGATAACTTTGGTCGCTCCTTTGTGCTCTTGTGCTAGGAAAACACCTAAAGCATAGTTGCTCGCATTTGTGTATATATAAAAATTTTGGTCAAACATTGGTTGTACTAACACAGGTGCTTTGCATAATTTGTCCTTGAGAGTTTGGAATGCTTTTTGGAGATCCTCGGTAAAAGTGAAAGCTGTATCCTTTTTTAGGAGTCTATACAAAGATATGGCAGTGTCTGCGAATGCCTCGATGAATTTGCCAAACCACTTGCATGATGCCAGGAATGATTGCAATGTCCCAGGAACTTTACCTTATTGGTAAAAACATTGGCATTTTCGCCTTTTTAGGGCTAATTTGTGGTCTGCCAAGAGTTGTAATATCATGGCTACATGCTCTAAGTGTTCATAAAAGGAGCGACTTGCGATCCAACGATCGTCTTGGTATAACATGGCCTTTATGTGAGGGGCCTTAACCAGAACTTTATCGATCACCCATTGGCAGTGGGCTGCTGAGTTACAGGCGCCCATTGGCATTCGTGTGTAACAAAATGTGCCAAACGGAGTAATTGTTATAAAATACTTCTGGCTGTCTTCAGATATTGGGATTTGCCAGTAGCATTCTCTGAAGTCAAATGTTGACATAAACGTTTCACCTTTGAGTTCTGCCAGCATTTGGTCAATTTTAGGGAGAGAGTGTTAATCAGGTATCGTGAATATATTTAAATCCCCAAAAACAGTTACAAGTCTCATTTCAAGGCACCCATTTGGTTTCTTGACCAGTAGGGATGGGGCTGCCCATGGCGAGAATACAGGTTTTATGAACACTTTTTGTAACATGCCGTTTATTAGTTCCTGCATTTGTGCTCTTCTTTTTGGGGAGTAGGAACATAGTTTGTGGGCAATTGGTTTGGCACCGCTTGTGATGTCAATACGTTGTGGTTTCACTGAAGCTGCTTCTGTCGGGGGTGCGAAAACTTTTTCAAATCTTGACAACAGGGCATCCACTTCGTTCTTCTCCTCTTTGCTAAGCAAAGGTGCTTTCTCTGGGGTTAATAGGACGCTCTCTACCTTGGCATGATATATTTTGCATAGGTCTTTGTCGGGTACGGGAATGTCAGGTGCCTCATTGTCAAATGACCAAGCCCTCTTTTGGGGGTGTAGTGAGATGCCTGCTTTGGACAGGAAATCAACACCTAAGATTAATGTACCCTGATCGACTGAGTTTGGTTTGGAGGCTTGTCTCGCTCTTAATTAATTAATTTACCTTCCATGCCCCTGACCTGGCGACAGTTTCTTCCTCGTAC
Organism: Tachypodoiulus niger; assembly: GCA_034698465.1. Classification (NCBI taxonomy): domain Eukaryota; kingdom Metazoa; phylum Arthropoda; class Diplopoda; order Julida; family Julidae; genus Tachypodoiulus; species Tachypodoiulus niger. The sequence continues at coordinate 5,897 of JAQGBN010000036.1, read as the reverse complement.
AGAGCGGCCTGCCATAGGTCTTCGAATGTGGTCACCCCCAACAAGAAAGTCGTTTTCTTATTTGGTAGTATAGGGTGTCGTATCTCAGATTGATTTTCTCCATCTTGGAATGTCCAATCTGTCGAACACTCTTGACATGTGAGAGTAACTTGGCAGTGGATTAGTTATCTCACTACATAGTGTTCTTTATTTGCTCCCTTATTACTGAGTCTGGGATTGGTAGGGCCCAATGATTACGAAAGTTGCGAATAGCTTGGGTGTATGAGGATACTGTGTCCGTAGTCGATCAACCAGGATTTTGCTTCTCCTATGAGTGACCATGTGATGGCATGCAGTCCATATTAGTAAGAGATTCTGTGCATCACCCTGACATCTTCAAAATGGAAGAACCAGCCCTTGAAATGATTCTTTTATCCATCGAATCTGCCGGCCATTCTTAACAATTCATTTAACCTGCTCATTTCAGTGACCCCGGATGGGTTGAAGTCGGGGAATTGGGAGTCGTCGAGGTAAGAACCAGTGGGATATGGGCTTGCTGGTATCTCTAGGGGTCTTCCGTATGGGGTTAGGATGAGTGGTCTTTGAGTGCTTTGGAATAGTGTGGTTGGCCTAACTCTACGCTCGTACAAACCTGGAGAGCGAGCGTTTCAGTCGTTTGACCATTGGACTGATGTGAGTCTAGGAGCTGCAAACACTTCTTCCAGGTGTATTTCACCTTCTGGTAGGTCATCCTCACACCTAAGATTGGCAATGGATTATCCACTTGAGGTATGTGGGTGGTTGGAGATGTTGCCTCCTTCAAGGGAGGACAGCCTTTTGTTCAGTGTTGCCACCGTGGAATGCCATTCCTCCCTGGCCTGCTTGAATTCAGCCAGGTATCCGCTAACATCAGTGGAGGGTGGATTTTGAACGTTCTTGGTAGGTTCGAGTGTGAGACGGTTTTTTCTCTTTAAAGCCTCGGACATTGTGTCCACATAGGCGTGGACTATAGGGTCTTGGTCAGCTAGGGCTAAAAGGAATTCCAGGACGTTCTCCTCCGAAGGGGTGGCCTCAGTTCTTGGGGAAGGGCATGGTAATGCCCCACGGCTTTGGTTTGCCTCCGAGTTAGGAGTTATACTCCCAGTAGACAAGCTAATACGTGTGACTCTCAGAGATCATCTTCAGGTTGCTTGTTTGGTACTAACAAGGTTGGTTGTAGAATATTAAGTTAGGCACCAGTTGTAAGTGGTTACCCTCGGCTTTGGTTTGCCTCGGAGTTGGAAGTTATACTCCCAGTAGACTTGCTACTACGTGTGACTCAGGTGGAGATTATTTTCAGGTTGTTTGTTTGGTACTAACAAGGTTGGCTGTTGAATATTAAGTTGGGCACCGGTTGGGGGATACCGGGACGCCCTCCTGTCGAGTTTTAACTTAGCGCCAATTTTAAACATCCACATTTATCACAGTTACTAACGCAAACCGAAACCCATTTTCACAACAAAAACAAATTACAACATGATTTCAGATATACCAAATAACTTGTCAACATTTCTACTAATTTTGACAATGTTGGCATCTTTGTCAAAGCATGGCAACTTGGTGATCACCTCAAAGGTTTATCTTACTTCGACTTTCTCTGGGGGCAAATTGGTGATGTTTCATGTGTTCTCGCTGCAGAACGTGCAAATCTTTAACTTGGTTGTCGGCGACATACCCGATGAATACAAGATAAGACTGTTGATAAGATTTTACAAGAACGAGATCTGCTTGCAGTTAGCCTACAAGAAGAATTACCAGGCAATCTAACAGCTCATTAGTATGTGGGATGAACAGAAATAAGCCGTTGATTGACTTTAAGAAATTTATAGTTTCGAAAATACCTCTAATTACCTATGAGACTGTTTGTGCTCAAATTCAGAAAAAAAAAATAGATTATTTGTTTAAAAAGTAGAAATAAAGTTAATTGCTAATAAACAAAAACATTAATGACTAAGAAATAGTTAAACGAAGGTAGTGGCACCTAAAGGGCCAGAGGCTAGTTGCATGTTACATATACATGTAGATGTTACCTGCAACTATTACATAGCATTTCAATATTCGATTGGGACTACGCATAGAACAAGGTGGGTAATATTACGGTCACACCATTTTTCAGTCATGATAGCAAATGCAAGTTGATTGGGAATCGTGATTGTGTAAGGCAATCCAAAAAAGCTGTGTTCACAACAAATGACGTTCACAATCAAGTTATGTGCCATGCATCATGATAGACATTGTATTTTACAGGGTGAACATAGCAATACTTAATTTGAAACTTTTTTTGGGAGTTCCTAATTTCAGTAGGCTGGAAGCTGCTGTAGATACTCATGGTAGCATTTGATGCATACTTATTTAATTTATTAATTTGTTATGATTTTATATATATATATATATATATTATATTATATTATATTAATATTTTAAAGCTTAGAAAAATAATACCCACTATTCAAAAATATCTAGAATTTTCCTTTACACTCTTAATGTCAATACGGTATTTATTTTTACCAATGTGGATTTGGCCATCAGGTAGGGAATAACGTAAAAGGAGGCAAAGTCAAGATTCAAAAAGTTAAAGCTACTTAACGTTATACTGAGAGCTATAGAAAGACTTATGGAGCCAGTAAGCTCATCGAGTGATTGGCACTAACTTGACCCTTTTTATTTTGCTGCGCTGATCCCTTCCGCTGTTTTTTTCTTAAGATAATAAGGTTAAGGATTAAAGTGTGCCAGCTAATGAACGTTTTACGACAGCTTGAGTTTTCTGTCATGAAAAATACATTTTTGAGTAGCAAGTTAGCTAAGCAACCGTGAGATTAGTGCTATCTTGTCTAGAATGTACTATACGAGGTTTCTGTCTTAATTAAATGAAACGTTTTACAAACATAATGCTGATTAAATACATTTGTCTGAATTCTGGCTATTAGCCATGATAAGTGCCAATGAGCTGAACAAGTAAATGTACAAAATGGGTTATCTACTTGCAAACGAAAGTGGCAATGATCGTGCCACTGAATACTTAATCGACAAAATAGACACAATTAATTAGGCAAGATATAAAAGGGTCGCATTTGCTTATGAGTACACTAACGATTATGAAATCCTTTATCTTATTGGCCATCAACTTGATGAAGTGATGAACTCTTGCATGTTTATCCGAGAATTTAATGGCAGTTAGGTTTCTGAATATGAAGAAGCCAATCACTACACATTAGGAACGCAATACTTGCCTGGCCCAGTGTGCTGGCAACCCATGCTGTGTCGCTGGGTCTATTACTAGGCTCAAGGTTTCAAATCTCTCGCCAGTCTGTGCTGAATTTTATGGCCTGCATTAAGAGCACGAAATAGGTTCCACGTGAAAACCACGTGTAACAGTGTCCACGCTTAATGCATGTGCAAATGTGACGTGAAATTACCTGAAATAATACCACCTGTGCAGTAAGTTAGTCGTTTGCCTCCTGTTTAACCCTGTGGTACGTGACAGTTTGCACACTGTCTATCTGTTTGTCTGCACCATTTCTCTGATAATGTGTAAAATAAAACATCCTCCAGGCCAGGATTTGATCTCAGGAAAACCTATGCACAGCAAACTTTGCAGTCCAGCTGGCTACCCACAGCTCCACCAAGACCTTTTAGAAACCAATGCAAAAAACGTCATTTAAAAATGAGTAGCTGGCTTGCACAAGTGCATACCCTACTGCTGCTTCACCAATGTGCAGTGAAAATCAAAGTTAAACCATTTTTTAATGCATTGACAAGTATGCAGAAGTCAAACGTTTGTACCCAACAAAATAATAAAAATAAAAGTCGTTTTTGGACATCTTATTTACAGAATAGTATTACATTGGTAATGACCTGGCAAGTTAGGAAAGAGTACTTTGGTCAAGAAAACGCAAGGAAATTTTCTTTAATGATATAGCCTTGGTACTGACATGAGAAGTCAGGAATGAGTACTTTGGCCATGTTAACTAAAGAAAAGGCCTGTTTTATGCTAATGTCATGGTTCAATATTGTCCTGCATAGCAACTCAGGAATAAGAAAATTCCGAGTTTTCTGGATAACAGGCTTCGTAATTAATGGGAAAGCCAGGAGGTTTGAAATTACATGAAGGAATGGCATTTTGCTCCAATAGATCAACTTCACTGAAAGTGTACAAAAACTTCGAATAAAGCAAAGCTTTTTTAGTGTTCAATTCTGAAATTTCATAGGCTATACCATATCATTACAATGTCAATATCGGAACCTACATGGCATGTTTTATAATGTTTTTATTCAGTCATTTCTATTTCATTTTTATGTAAGGAAGAACTGCGTAAAACAATTGAAATTTAAACAAATTAAAATATGTTTCCCAAAATAAACCCAATATTTAATGTAACAGCTAGGAAAGTTAAAATGTGCAATCATTTTTGTTTCTTTATATAACTGACAAATAGCATGGCAAACCAGGCTTTGGCAAAAACGGCTGCACGTGTAACTTAAGTTGATTGCGCCAAATTTTTCCAAAACAATAATTTTCCCTTTTAAATGTCACGAATATTAACACGAATATTACCGAATCGCCCAGAAACTATTGCAAATCAAATTTGCTAGAGCAACCAATAACACAGCAACAGGTTTAGACAGGAGTGAACAATGCAAATATCAGAAAATGAAGGTGAGTAAATAGTCTTTGGATAATACATTAACTGCACAAGTTTTAATCAAACATTCCGGAGACAAGGAATGCATAAAATGAATTAGTTGAAATATAAAATATAACTGTATCGGTGAATAAGAACATATGACTAAAATATGTACATTATTTAGTTTGTTTAAGTAGGCTATGAGATATTTTTTTTAGTGGTGAAGCAAAGGCTTTAATTGACATTTGCATAAATGCAACATTCATTTTAAAAATCTCCTTACTGAAAAAGAAATGCAGCGAAAATGCATTTAAGTTGAGACATGCATTGCAAAATACATTTGAAGTGTATACAGTGCATTGACGAATTCATTTTAAAATACATTTCCTTTCAGTATAGGGAACGCTAGTATTAATCGTTAAACTAAACTCCTCAGATAGCACAGAAAGACCATGCAGGAACATCAGTCCTTAAATTTTGGTATTTTTAAGCAAAAAAAATGACCTAAGGACCTCTAATTGCAGAAGCTCAAAGGACGTACAAAAGGACAAAAAAGTAGGCCAGAAAAAACCAAAAAATAGGAGGCCTGATAGTAGCAAAAAAAAACTTGCAAGAAGACGAAAAATTTATATAGGACCAAAATTATGTCTAATAGGTCACTTTCGGCATTAATTAGTTGGGTCTTCATATTCTCAATGTTGCCACTAACCAGCAAACAAAACTTACTGGTTTTTGGTTGCAACCAATGTTGGTTTATTGGCCCATTTTGCATCAATGGGTCATTGAAATGCTCCATCATTCTGCTGAGTATCGTTTATTCATATTGCTATGGAAATGTCTGAAAGTTAATTTTCATATTGGCTATACGTGACGTTTTTATAACATCTGAATAGAAAAACAATAAAAAAAACACCACTCAAAATTTATCCACCCAAAATCGATGAGTGTGAAAGATGGGGTAATCTATGAATAATACTGATTGATTTTTTAGCAAATTGACTGCTGACATGCCTTCACATTGGTGACATTACAGGTTATTTCTCAATATACAATAAGGCCAATGGTCACGAGGTGCTCATACCCACGTAGAACAGGTGACGTGTTTGGGACGTCCAAAGTTAAAAGGATGTCAAAATGTCACCAAAGGGACGTCATTTTTTTATCATTTTTTTGTCACTTTTGGGACGTCCCAAAAATGTCACCAAAAGGACGTCATTTTTTTATCATTTTTTTGTCACCTTTGGGATCGTCCCA
>JAQGBN010000035.1:0-13913 GCA_034698465.1 Tachypodoiulus niger | reverse complement strand
GTGGCGTGCAAATCGAAAAATTGAATGTAAACCGAAATAGACTTAGAAAAATTTGTGTCGCAAGCAACTAAATGTAACGTAAACAAATCAACATGACAATAGCAAATTTTTAACCCCCTAAATTTCAATTGGGATAAACCGTTTCTCACGGGCGGAATTCGACTGACTATTAATTGATCAGATTTGTTCAGGAGTATATATTTATTCACTTTCTATAACGCACATTCAATACAAAGGATCTACTAAATTAACCGCACTATTGCAAGCGCTGTATGTGGTCGTCTTGCGTGTTGTTTCATACATTCAGTACAGCAAGACCACGTGATTCTTAATTATACGACATTTAAATCACAGCTCAACAATACAAACTGCACTATCCAAATTCAGGTTCAGAATAGCGATCATGGAACTACTAAGTTACGCCATTTAAAAATAGGCTATGCCAATAAAATTTGATAAAATAAAACACTTTAAAGCGCCATTGAATAAAACATGTAAAAAAGATTTGCTCGACTCTGCATAATACGCTAACCGGGCTTCTTTTCAAGCAACAGGACTTAAAGTCCATAAACGCAGCTAGTATGCTGCTCTGATTGTATTAAAATTAATCAAGCAAGATACTTCTGACCTTATTCATAACTCTCCGAAATGACATCCAGTTTCCATCACGAGTAAATGTACTCATGAGCCGGAGCAAGCATCGAAGAAGACCAATTCAATCAGCACGTAATTGGTCACGCAGATTTGCAGGTCAACAATGAGTCGAACAATGAGAAGGTGATCGTGTCGGGAACCTGGCCAGAGCTACCCGACCACGCACACCAGCCCTTAGGGATATGCAGAGTGATCCAGATAATTAAATTACAATCACTTATATTCTGATTGCATTGGACAGGCAGCGCCGCCACAAATTTTGCATCATTGTGTCATTTCCAACTGGACCGGAATGTCTGGCATCCATCCAGGTCAAGCCGGGAATGCCTGATGCCAAAGATCAACATGAACAATCGAAAAAATGCGAATGACCATTGATCGATGGATGAATGTTCTGTGACGCGTAAGCAGGTCACAAATTGATGATACACATTTGCATGCACGTTTCAATGAATAATATAATGTTGTCAACGATTGTCAATGACTGTTGCTTGTTGTACATCGAGTTGGCCGTGAGTAATGATGTCCCACATCATTACTCTAACGTGTCTGCAAATATATAAAGACAGAAACATGCAGAACTGAACAAAAACAACGTTAAATGCATGTTTATCACACTGATATACGAATATAATGCTAAGGGTAAACAAAACGTGATTATATAATGCTGCAAAAATTAAAAATGACGCTATTTTCTTGCAGACTTGTAAAACATTGCTCTAACAGCTCCTGTGGGCAAAAACGTTCAAAGAAGAAACAGGGGCAAGTATTAATTAAAGCATAATCATGACGTTGCATTGCTTGTCACTGGTTCTTCTCTTTTAGTCTTTTTGGTTCCACATGCTCAGGAAAACATCACTAGTCTGTGTCTTTCGATGCTGGTTGAGGACTGTGGCTTCGTAAATAGGTCTGCAATATTATCAGGTCCGCTTACGCTCTTCAGATTGAAATACCCCTTCTGTAGCCAGTCCTTTACAAAATGGAAGCGGATGTCGATATGCTTGGTTCTGCTCGTCTCGATCTCGTTCCGTCAAAATTGGATGGCTGAGAGAGAGTCTGAGAAGACTGTAGGAACATTAGACATATCGTTGACAATTTCACAATTCTTGAAAATTTCCGATAGCCATCGAGTCTTCTTCAAACACAGGACCAAACCCATAAACTCGGCTTCCATGCTGTATAAAGCGACGACTGGCTGCTTTTTGCATCCCCAGGACAGTGGGACGCCTCCCAGAAATGTCAGGAAACTGCTGAAGGATTTTCTGTTATCCCGGTCGCTGGCCCAGGATGCATCCGTGTATGTGAATATCGACTCGTTGTTGCAGTTGGATAGTCATCTGTTGATCCTTGGTATTCACACAGTACTGCAATACTTGACGAAGTCCCTTAACATGAGCAATGGAGTGTCTCTCGTTGAACTGCGAGAACAGGATAGTGTCGAACAGAATATCAGGACGTGTTCGCAATGCGAGGAATAGCAGGCTGCCCACAAGTAAACGGTAGGAAAATTCGCTGTCTTCTTCATCGGCAGAAGCTGGCAATTTGAAGATGGTTCCGACGTTCAGAGGTACTTTTACAAGCGAATTCGGTGTAAGGTTAAACTTGCTGCCGAGTTCTAGGATAAAGTCTCTCTGATGCATCTTGATCTCAGGGCCGTTTCTGTTAAAATTGACCCCTAGCAGACGTTGTACAGGTCCCAGACTTTTGATCTCGAATTTCCTTTCCAGGTCCTTAATGACTTCCACTTGAGTGCGATTGTCCCTGCTGTAAATGATTATGTCGTCCACATAAAACAGCAAAATTGCATCTTTTTCTCGCTGGAAGGTGCAGGAGAATTCGGGCACCTTCGTAAATCCTAGTTCTTCGAGCTCTGATGTTAATTTTCTGAACCAGTTCCTTCCAGATTGATGTAAGCCGTAGATGGACTTCTTCAATTTCCATACAAAGTTGCCATCGGTATCAGACTGGAATCCACTTGGCTCTTTGACGAAAATATCTTGCTCCAGGTCACCGTACAGGTAAGCGCATTTGACATCGAGATGCACATCTTGCCAGCCACGAAGTACGACCAGGAGCATCATAAAAGGCTTGATCACGTTGAAGTTGACCACCGAAGGAAAGACCTCTTCGTAGTCAATGCCGTGGGTTTGCCTATTCCCTTGAATGACGAGTTTCGCTCTCCTTTTTGTAGGCTGTCCCTTCTCGATGTACTTAGTCTTGAACACTCACCTGGTTCCAAGAATTTTCGTATAAGCTGTTTTTTTCATCCTGACGTAAGCGTCTCTGCTTTTCATCGTCGAGATCTCTTCCTCCATAGCTTCATGCCACTCATCTTTTTCGTTGCTTGCCATGGCTTCCTTAAAGGATGTGGGATCAGCCGAAGAGAACAGGACCGTGGGATTAGAAGCTGCTGCATCTGCAATTTTACGGTTTCGTTTGGTGATCAGCATCTTCTAAATCCTTGTCAGGTGAGGAAAGGTTACCTTGGTTTTCTCGTTGTTTCCATGTTGAGGCGCTGTTTCACGTTGTGGAGTCGTTTGATCCATTGCAGACAGCGTCTCATCATCGTTTTTCGTTGCAGGTTCCGGTTCCCATTCGAAGACCTCGTTTGCTGGAGTGATCATGTGCGCCATTTCAGGTTCCAACGTTGACTTGTTCCTTGGAGTTTTCGATTCCATCACGGTTTTTTTAGTTAGGTCCCAAATCCTGTAGCCCGTTGTTTTGAATGCGTATCCCACCAGTACGTCTTTCCATCCTTTAGCCTTCAACTTGTTTGCCTGTTGAGGTGGCGTCTTCAGGACTACGCACTTGGAACCTAGTACTCTCAGGTGAGAAACGTTTGGCTTGCGTCCATGATACTTCTCGAACGGTGTTTTTCCCTCCAGCTTTGCATGCGCGAATCAGTTTTTCAGGTATGCTAAAGCGTTGACCAACTCGGCCCATAGATGCTTCGGTAAACCGGTGTCCAGCAAGATGACTCAAAGTCCTTCGGCCATCGTTCTGTTGAATCGCTAAGCAATGAAGTTCATTTGCGGACTGTAAACGTTGGTGCGTTGATGGTCGATTCCCTTTTCATTGGTGAATTCTGCAAACTCCACGTTGCAGAATTCCGTCTTGTTGTCCGTCCTCATCCTTAGGACACGTTTCCCCAGAGCGTTTTTGGACATCACAATGACATCTTTTACTTTCTTGAACGTTTCATCCTTGGCGCGTAAAGGAATGACTGTAGACATCCTAGAGAAATCATCCACCATGGTTAGGACGTACCTATTTCCCCCGAGCGATTAAGTCCGCGTAGGGCCCTATAGGTCCATGTGGATGAGCTCTAGTGGTGCTTGACTAATGATGTCGATGTTCTTGGAACTGCTAGCATTGGTGATCTTGCTGACGTCGCAATGTTTACAGGTCAGTTCTCCCGTCGCTTTGAACTTTTCCATCCCAGTCACAGCTCCAGATGTCCGCATCATTTTCAAGTTATTCACGTTTTAATGTCCGAAGCGTCCGTGCTAAATCCGCAGGCTCGTATTGTCATATTGGCTAGCTGTACAGGACAAGGTAACAGGTTTGTTAACGTTGGTGTTACTTGCCTGATCACAGCTCTACGAGATAATCTTGGTTTCCAGCTTGTACAGGCGATTGGTTCCTGTGATTTGCATCAGGGGCCGATCCACTGTCGTCTTGTAAACTGCTGCATACTTCTTGCAAAACAGAGTCTGGAATCCTCGCTCCACGATCCTAGAAACACTTAGTAAGTTTTTCGTAAATTCTGGAGCGTACAGGACGTTGACCAATGTTAAAACTCATTCGCTGCCAAGATGTTTTGCACAGACATAATTTGTGGTGCCTGAGTCCAAGTACCAGGTGACTTTTTGGTGCTTGTCCTCAGTGGATGCTGTAAGAGCGTTTGCAAATAGAAAAATATTACTGCCTCTGTTGTCCTTATGCTGTTCATCTTCCGATGATGGCTGTTCTTCGTCCGCATTGGCCATGTTTCCAGCGTGAGTACTCTATTTTTTGCTGCTCTTATTCGATCTAGAATTAGATTTGGCTGGCACATTATTCGAATTGTTCTGGTTGATCATTTTCCATCGTAAGAAAAGACAATTTCTTGCAATGTGTCCCAACTTGTTACAGTTGTAACACCTTAACCTTTCTTCATTTGAAGATTTAGGAATTTTCTTCTTGTAGTGGCCTCTCTTAGCATTGACTTGGGTTGAAATGTCTTCTCCAACTTTTCCCACAGCTCGTACGCTCTCGTAGTGGTCTTCACCATCGAAAGAATTTCGTCAGAATTGGACAGACACAACAGGGCATACGTCCTCTTCTGATCCGTTCTGAATTCTTGGATCTCTTTTCTGCTGAGTCCTTCTTCCATCTCGTGCCAGTCAAGAACGCCTCCAGTACTTTCTTCATTAAAATCAAACGGGTGCTAAAGGACCATTCCGTGTAGTTCTAACCGTTGAGTTTTTTGATGACAAATTTCGTTGTGCTTTCTATACTCGATGCCATGCTGATGCTTTTGCAAAAATTTCCACTTTCAACGTGTTAACGAATCTCTTTTAGGTCCCCCAAAATGTAAAATAAGAGGCACTTACAGTTCCTTTCCGTTTTAAGAGTTCCCAACTTTGGAGATTCTTTGCAGCACATCAAACTAGGAACTAAGACTAGCATGATGACATGCGCACCACATTATCAGAATAAAAACAATTCTAACACGGTAACACCATTTTGCGGGATGTGTCAGCTGGTTTCTTTCCAACCAACTCAGCTCGCATTCGGATGATGCGAGCGTCACCACCCCACAAAAGCGGCCAATTTAAGGCTAGACGAGACTTGCTGCCAGGACTCGCTGGAAAAGTTTGCCTCCAATTGCGTCGAGCAACAAGGGCTCGCCGACCAACGGTTTAGTGGCACATCACGTTGGCGCATTTCCTCGAGGTAAGCGATCTAAATTCCCACCTCGCCAGAATGCAGACTTCGGCCTGGTCTACACAGTCTCCAGGGCAGCGCAAGTACTGGACATCAGAGGGTGGGCAAGCTGATTAGCGAGAGTGTACCCATTTGTGTCAAGCCCCTACGTTATACAACCCTAGGGGTCCTTAAGACGCTGACACCCTGCTAACGGAGTATGTCGAGCAGTTCTCAACTGACAGAAAGGCGCGCGGTTGCCAGGCGACCCACATTTCCACGCTGGACCCGCTTCCCTTTTACGACTACATCTGAAGGTAGTCGTGGTCCGCGCGGCGATAGGCCTTATCTGTTTATTAACGCATGTTACACGGGTTTTTCCTGACCGCCTCAAACCCCATTGGTTCAGCGGTCTAGTTCAAATGATCCAGCTCTCCCTCTCAGCCGGTGTGGCAGCCATGTTGAAGCCATTCGACGGACGCTTCTACCTGAGATCAATTTTAATTTCAGTCGCGCATTTTTACTTTTTCTTACTTACTCGACCATTTCCCAGTTCGCGTTGTCAACGGCCCTAATAAATCCGCGCGACTCGGAAGACCTGCGTCGCCGCATTTGGGCATTCTTCGACGCCAGCACAGCACTACCGCTCCGGAGACCTGTGGATTTCGATTTCGCAGCAATCTCCAAGGCGGCAGTGGCGACATTCGCCTTCACGGACGTGGCCGCTTTGTTGCGGCACTGTCCGTTACCGGCCCCACATGGCGAGAAGAACCTCCCGGGTCCATCCGCCATTATGCAGCCACTGGATTCCATGTTTGCCTCCTTGGTGGACGCCACCAATCTCCTGCAACTGGCTTTCGGACCCATCTTCTCCTGCATGGCTACCTTCGCACAGGGTACTCCTGTGGATCCAGCGCCGGTGTCCCAGCAACACCTCGTCCAAGCGCTTGCAGCGTGTAACTGCAACAGACAAAGGCTACAGGCCAACCTTTAGCTGCAACACGCCATCCAGCAACATTCCCAGTTGCAATATCGCAACCTCCAGCTTGCGTACACCGCCAGCTGCAGGTGGGAGCAGGAAAGTGCCTCGCTACTCGAGGCGGCCCTTGCGGCGTTAGGCCCGTCCCCAGCGCGGCCCCTGGCACCGCTTACCCCGGGCGCGGGCATCGCCCTATTACAAGCACCGCAACAGTCAACGCGGGCTAAACATTCCACAAGGCTACTGTTTTTCACAACGTGCCACATGTCCGTTACTGAGTTAAAGAAGGCCTGTCGGGGGACTACACCTACGCACGGCACGCCTCATCCCACCATCCCAGGCCTGCAAATCTACCTCTTTGAGGGCGAGCGACGGCAGGACTATGAGACAGGAAAGCCCAGCAGCGTTCCCATGCCAGTAGCGGCCGCGTCATCTCCATCAGCTCGTTCTCCGTCACCAGCAGCAGGCAGCTCAAGCCAGTCCCCTCACGCTATTGTCACCCAACTTAGTCAGCATTTACCGATTTTCACCCAGGCGTCGCAAGGTGACTCCACCAGCAAGTACATGCCGTCACCGCGTCGGGGGTGGCACTCGTCGCAATCCCGGTCGTCCAGCCCCAGCATGCCGCGTCGCCGGTCACCCTCTGCCACGCCGCAGCGAGCCAAGGCGTGCCCCATGGAGCGCTACGTCAAGCTATGTGCTCTAACAGGACAGCATCAGCACATGCCGTCACCCGAGCCGCGACCTAAGCGGAATCATCATCGCAGCCCAACGCAACACTCGCACGGGAACCATCACTCCCCTAGAGTGGCAAAGTGAATTGAGAAGACGGCACGCGCACGCAGGCGCTCGCCACCTACACCCCAACCGGCTGCGAGCAAACACTGCTCGCCACCATCACCTCCAGTGTTCACTGCCTGAATGCAGCCTCGGCCGGTTGTCCACGTCTTAGCCCAGCGGTCCCGATCACCGGCGTTCCGCGCACCAGCGTCGAGCGGCGAGCATCCTCGTCGCTCTCATCGCGATGACCACGACGCCCCGCGCTGGGACGCGGACCTACCTGGCGCCACCCGCCGTCTGGCTCGGGGCGCAACGGGTGGTTCGTGGACGTACCACTCCAAAGTGTTTAATCTCACCATCGTGGTCCACCAATACTTGAGGGGGCCATCTCACAGCATGGCAGACAATGAGCACAAGCTCTAGGCGTACAAGCGGAAGAAAGCCCGGCTAGCCCTGGAGGACCCTACCACCGCTTACATCCACCTTGTGCCAAGCGACAGGGACTACACCTGCTGGCAGTTCCTGAGACGGCTCCCTACCCCTGCAGCCGGCAAAGAGGTGTGTCATTTCTGCCACACCAAGTGCTATCGAGATGAGGACTGCTTCATGCACTAATATAGTGCGTATCCCATCCTGCCATCCCGGCGCGATGCCCAGAAGCATGGCAGACCACCGTCAGCAGCGATTTCTAACATCGAGTACCTGGTCATCTTGCTGATGGACCAGAGGACCAGAGCAATGCCAGCAGACCTGTAGGCAGCGGCCCCGCGAAGGCTCCTCCGCGGTTTAGTTTACAGGGGTGTAAGAAGAAGAGGAGGTCAGGGGTCTCATGCGAGACCCCTGACCTATGACCGGGGCAGGAGCCCACGTGAGCAGAGTCATCGGCCCCGCCCTTGGTTCCATCCTATTTATGGCCGATGCCCTCGGAGGAGGTCGGACCATTTTACGCATCTGCCATTGTCGCTTTTATGCTTGCAATTGCCGTACGATTCTCTCTTGCACGGCTGTAACTCGAACAGTAGCTCTGAAAAGGGGCTTTCATTAAAGTGTTATCTTGAATAATTATCTACCGTTGCTCAATGTCGTTGATGCTTCTTGTCGCAATCTAGATACTTACCGCGGGACTAGATCGTCCTCCGCGTTTGCGCAGACTTCCCGCTCTTGCCGTTCCGCTCACTCCGAGATTGCCCCCTTCGGTAAAGATAAGGCGACGGTGCCGTAAGGAAAAATGATCATCTCATAGGGGGACCGAGTGCATATAAGCCAAGATTAGGCTAGGTATATCTTCAGCCGTAATACAGACACTGCGAATGGTGTAGATGGATGATGAGCAGCAACAGAAAAAGGATTTGCCAATTTTCCAATAGGCGGCTCAAGATTGGTGGTTGTTTAACGCCTAGTCAACTATTCGGTATCATCATGTGCGTTGAAATTTCTATTTCCTGGGTTTTTAGGGGTCATTGCGAGTAATAACGAGTTCAAAGTTGTTACGTGTTGCTAAGTTAGTTAGTTCGCCCAGGACGTTTCGCGAATATAATCTTTACCACCTCTATTTTAATAAGGCAACAGGTAGGATGATGTTCACGAATTAAGTAATGAGTGCTGTGTGGGGGTTGCTGTGTGCCGTGTCCATAACTACTATGGATTTAAATTTCACGAGCATTAGTTAGTTTTTTGTACTAGTAATCGGGGCATTTTTAAAGTGTCGAGTTCAAGGAGCGAATAAGGTATTATTTAAGCCCTGCCGTACTGCATTGCCCACTCTTCAAGTTATCAGATTTTGTCATAATTGCTACGAGCTTTGCATTAGACACACTTTAAGGACACGAGTCGCTAACTAATCAGGCATGCGAAATAAGTACGTTTCAATGGAAGGTTTTGCTGCTGCTACAGTGCTATTTGAAATTCGAGCAAACAAACTTAATATTAGACAGAAGGCAATGCGAGCATGCTTTTAAGGTTAAATTTAACCGCATGTGCGTAACGCATGTGTCATGCGTTACTCGAGAAGTGTAGGAAATGCAAACTGCAGTTGCCACAAATTAGTTGCGGGCGGTTGCTGCAACCGTATGTCCATACAATGGCGAGTCATTACAACTGGAAAATAGCGAATTTTTATTGATAGTTTTCTCGTGTTTAACGAAAAATAGTCGGAATTGCTCGCTTACTAGTATTTCATGTATTTCAGTTACTTGGAAAAATTGCTTTCTTCAAGGAAATCACAGTGCAAAAATTATAGCTTTAAAGGTAGTGGGTACTCATATAGCAAGTCTGTAGCGAACGCCATGGGTCGGTCATCTTTAACCGGTGCCCTTGTGAAAGCGGGCTGTCATTTTACCTGACAGATTCGCTTAACGTGCTTTGCAATGTGTTTTTGGCCTGCTTGGTTACTGAAAGTTAAATAAAAATCTTGACTGATGCATTTTAAAAACCTAACCCGCCGAGGTTTATTATTAAATCACTGTCACTCGTGGGACGAGACATTTTTCTTCAAGCTGTAATGCGAACGGAACGAGGATCGTACGATCCCATTGCTATCATTAGCAAATGTGAATATCATTTCCGCTCGAGAATAGTGCAGTCTATTTAATCAAAATAGAAATAGATGTCATAAAACTTGTGTTTTTAATCAAACAAAACACGGTTTTCATCTCACCTGCTTAAACACTTGCGTGCCATTTGTAATGGCTTCAGCGGTATCTGTCGGCGAGCAGCTCAAGACGTGCTGGGTGTAGCGGCAGTGGCGACCCTTGCGTCATGCTATCATAAACACATCGAAATGCGTTACCACAACGGCACCAAATTGAAATGGTGGGGTGGGGGGGTTGCGCACAAGACCATCCTCTCTTCATGGCGCAGCAGCAGCTCGGGACGTGCTAGGTGTAGCGGCGGCGGCGGCGGCCCTTGCGCCATGCTATCATGAATCAAAATCCATTTGTGCAGTAAACGTCGTTGGGGGTGCGCACGTTCGAGTTATGGGCACAAAGCTCGGAAGTCCCCACAACTGCGGCACACGCATTAAGCCGTGTTGTGGCCGTGTTGCTGGATTGCGCAATCCACTCGCTGTATGTTTACTATAGGGACGCAGGTGCAGGATAAGGGAGAAAGATCATTTTTTACGTAAATACGACGCGAATCGAACTAAGGTTGGCACTCGTGGACGATAAAACTGGCGCGGAGGGGTTGCGCACGAGCGACTGACTCACCGCGCAATGCCGCGCTGCCAACCACGGGGCTTGTAGCGCGCGAGCTCTCTGCAAGCGTGCCTCACGGGCCACGTCCATTCGTGCAGTAGGCGTCGTTAGGGGCGTGCCGGTGGCAGTAGTCGTTGGCGCAGTTGATGCAGCAGCAGCTTAACACGTGCTAAGTGTAGCAGGGGCGGCAGCGGCGGCCCTCGCGCCATGCTATCATAAATCAAAATCCATTCGTGCAGAAGGCATCGTTGCGGGCGTGCCACTGGCGGTAGTCGTTAGCACAGTTGACGCAGCAGCAGCAGCTCGGGACATGCTGGGTGTAGCGGCAGCGGCAGCGGCTTTCGTGCCATGCTATCATGAATCAAAATCCATTCGTGCAGTAGGCGTCGTTGGAGGCGTGCCGGAGCCCGTCGGACGGAAGTATGACTATGCATCAGACGCCATACATCGAAGCACTTAGCAATCGGCTGGACATGATCCCTGTTAGACATGCTAAGGAACCTCTCTGAGTAGGTACGATCTTCACGCGCAAATTGATGATGAGCGAAGGTAAAGAGATCCCATATCTATATCGGAGCGTAATCGGTTCATTACTCTATCTAGCCAGGATGACCCGACGTGATATTATTGTTGCGGTAACAACTCTTGCAAAGTACACCAGTGCGCCGTCTTTAAAGGCCTAGGATCAAGTCGAGAACTTGGTTAATTACCTATGACAGACCAAAAACAAAGGTCTAGTTCTCTTCTTGGACTGTGATACCAGGATCCGGGCATCCGACGTAGATACGAGCCGCTCTGTATCGGGCTTAGTAGTCCTTATAGGACAATCCCCGATAACGTGGCAATCATCGCGTCAGACCATGATAGCCCAGTCCACTATGGAGGCCGAGGTGATTTCCGCGGTGGGACTGGTGAAGGAGTTACTTTGGCTATGTCGGTTTTTAGATGAAACCCAGCCTATCCAACCTGGGGGCCTACAAAAACCATGCTTGTTTCTCGACAACGAATCTGCTATCTACGCGATAAGAAACGAAGTTGAAAATAACACGACGAAGTACTTCGTAGTGAAATTAAGATTTGTCAGGGACCATTTTAGGTGAGGGCTGTTCAAATTACGTTTCGTGAGTACCAAATACAATTTAGCAGTCTTGCTCACGAAACCCCTTTCACTGTGCCGCATCGAGACATTAACCCTGTATTTGAGAAATGTGTCGCCATAATTGGGATGGTGATGACATGCTACAGGGAAGGATGTTGTGCTTTGCTGTATAGCATGTCATCATGCTGACATGAAGTCTCTTAAACCATTACCGAATTCGTAAAATAACAAAAAGGCAAAAATCAGAGATACTAACCTATATCCTAATGTGTCCTGGTCCTGACGTTGAGAATTAAGCTAACTATGGCCCTGGAACTAAGAAGAAAAGAAAACATAAAAGCAATGTTAGGTTAATGTTTGCAGTTAATGTTTGAAACGGGTTGAATTGCATATTAATGTTAATATGGAATGAAAACCTAGATAATAAAAAAATTAACGTTAAGGGAAAAATAAAGTGACACTTAAGGGCGCACGTAGAAGTAAAAAGCAGACGCCTCCGTAGTTTCGTTTTTTGTGTGAGGCTATCTTGCTTTTCCATGTTTTTGCCATCAGCTGTTCCCATGTCAACATTGGCATATTTGTGTGCTGACTTTACGTTGTTTTTTAGTCTAAAACGAACACAAAAATAGATATTAACGAGATGTGGATGTCCAAGGAAATAGAACCCTGTAATCACGGTAAAATTTTTGTGATCATTCATAAGTACGCGAATCTACGATCTAAAATCCAACAGTTCGTGACACGTCCGCAGCAGCAAACAGCTGCGCACATAACTTCCGATCGGCAGACGTGTGCGCTGCGTTTGCGAAATGTGCGACCATGTACCACTGCCATCATCCGACCCACTCGCATCCGTTTCATATTTGATAATGGATTGTAGCAGCAAGGAGGAGGAGGCCGCCAACTTCCCAGTCTCCATGCAGGAGGACGAAGAGGAGAAAGACGCCGGCTCCTCAGTCTGCATGGAGAAGGACGACAAGAAGGACAAGGAGAAGAAGGACAAGGCCGCCGGCTCCTTAGTCTCCATGCAGGAGGACGACGAGGAGGACGAGGTAGAGTAGGACTTGGCCGCCAGCTTCTCAGTCTCCGTGCAGGAGGACGACGAGAAGGACGAGGAAGAGGACGTGGCCGCTGGCTCCTTAGTTGCCATGCAGGAGGACGACGAGGAGGACGAGGAAGAGGACGTGGCCGCATATGCCCTGGTGTCATGGCAGGCACAAGGCCGGATGCGGAGGGCGTGGACGTGGGCCGATTGGAAAAAATACTTTAAGGTAAGTGGAAACAGGGGCTCGTCGGCGCCGCAGGCACCGGCGGCGTACTAAAATATATGTTTTTTGTTTTTTAAGCGCAACGCACAGGAAGATCTGAAAGCGCAATAGGAAGAGTTTATGGAATAAATGGTAAGTCGCACACGGACGCCTAGGCGAGTGCGCTCTCCGGCCATGATTCTGCGCGGTTCGAGTGAGTGACGGGTGTGTGTGTGTCTCGTTGCAGGAGCAGAACGATATCGTGGCGAGATTGAGAAGGACGTGCAACGGGTGAGCAGAGCAAAGGGTCGAGGGAGGGATATGCCCGGTCGTGTGCATGTGTGCACTAATCCCACCACTTTCCTCGCCCCCCAGAAACAAAACGCAGCGAGGCGGGCCGCAAAGAAGGCAGAGGACCAATAAAGACTTTAAGTGAGCGCGGCACGAGCTTGTCACCACCAGCCGCCGACAAATTAGCGGTTTGCTGGCGTACTCAACTTGCTCGTTTTGCACCCCACGTAGCAAGATGAAGAAAATTATAGGCTCGCGCACGGAGACGACGAAGAGGTAAAACAGTGGAGGCATGCTCGCGAAGAGGAAGAACGGCAGTGTTCTGCGCGTGCGGAACAAATTGTGCGTGCGCGCGCGCATTTCACACAACCGCACTGTTTGCTGGCTCACCAACGAGCAATGCGCTTTCGTTTTCCGCAGGAGCAGTGCGGCAAGCAAGACGAGGAGTGGGAGGAGGCCAGCACCACCGCCGCCGCCGCATGCAGTTCCGGCATCGTCGGAGGCCACCAGCACTGACGCCGTCGTGCCGTCAAGCCTTGGTCCGGCATTGTCAGAGGACGAGTGGGAGCAACTGTGAGCGGAGCCTGGTGCGGGGAGCCCGGAGAAGCTCATGCAACGACGTGTGCTGCGGGTAAGCAGAGTGGCGTTGCCGTCGTGCCGACGAGCCCGGGTTTGTCGTCGTCGAGTAATCGGCCATTTTGTTTCTCGCATGCAGGAGCACTGGAAGCAGTTGATGAAGGATTAGAAGGACATACGTAGGG
>JAQGBN010000034.1:0-14007 GCA_034698465.1 Tachypodoiulus niger | reverse complement strand
TATAGTTTAAGACATATAGGCATTTAAAGGTGATGAAGTGTATAAAAATTTAACTTTATGGTTTTTCGCTATTTAAACAACACTTTTTAAAAGATTGGAGTCTCCTAAGCACGAATCTGTGATTATTTTTTAAATTCGTTATAGATTAGGAGATATGAGCATTTTAAATTGATGAAGTGCTAAGCACGAATCAAGGCTTATTTTTTTGAAATTTTCTATATTTAAGAGATATAGGCATTCTAAGGTGATGAAGTGCATAAAAAAATCAACTTTATGTTTTTTTGCTATTTGAACAACACTTTTTAAAAGATTGGTGTCTCCTGAGTACGAATCTAAGCTTATTTTCTTAAAATTTCTAAGAATTTAAAATAAATAAGCATTTAAAGGTGATATAGTGCTGAGCACGAATCTAGGCTTATTTTCTACAAATTCTTTATAGTTTAGGAGTTATAGGCATTTAAAGGTAATGAAGTGCATAAAAATTTAACTTCATGTTTTTTTGCTATTTAAACAAAACTTTTTTAATATTTTAGTCTTCTGAGCACGAATCTGGGCTGATTTTCTTGAAATTTCTTATAGTTTAGGAGATATTGGCATTTTTAATTGATAAAGTGCTGTGCACGAATCTGATCTTATTTACTTGAAATTTCTTATAGCTTAAGACATATAGGCATTCAAAGGTGATGAAGTGTATAAAAATTAAACTTTACGGTTTTTCGCTATTTTAACAACACTTTTTAAAAGATTTTAGTCTCCTAAGCACGAATCTGTGCTTATTTTTTAAATTCGTTATAGATTAGGAGATATGAGCATTTTAAATTAATGAAGTGCTGAGCACGAATCAAACTTATTTTTTTAAAATTTCCTATATTTAAGAGATATAGGCATTCTAAGGTGATGAAGTGCATAAAAAAACAACTTCATGTTTTTAAGCTATTTGAACAACTTTTTAAATGATTGGAGTCTCCTGAGCACGAATCTAAGCTTATTTTCGTTAAATTTCTTAGAATTTAGAATATATAAGCATTTAAAGGTGATATAGTGCTGATCACGAATCTATGCTTATTTTCTTAAAATTCCTTATAGTTTAGGAGATAGAGGCATTTAAAGGTTATGAAGTGCACAAAACTTCAAATTTATTTTTTTTGCTATTTAAACTGCACGTTTTAAAAGATTTAAGTCTCCTGAGCACGAATCTAGGCTTATATTTTTATAATTCTTTATAGTATAAGAGATATAGGCATTTAAATGTGATCAAGTGCTGAGCATGAATCTGGGCTTATTTTTTGCAATTCCTTATAGTTTAGTAGATATAGGCATTTAAAGGTGATGAAGTGCATGAAAATATAACTTTGTGATTTTGCTATTTGAACAACACTTTTTTAAAGATTGAAGTCTCTTAAGCACGAATCTGGGCATATTTTTTTGAAATTACTTATAGTTTAGGAGATATAGACATTTAAAGTGATAAAGTGCTGAGCACGAATGTGGGCTTTTTTGTAATTCCTTATAGTTTAGGAGATATAGGCATTTAAAGGTTATAAAGTGTATAAAAATTTAATTTAATGGTTTTTCGCTATTTGAACAACACTTTTTTAAAGATGTAAGTCTCATAAGCACGAATCTGGGCATATTTTCTTGAAATTCTTTTGTTTAGGAAATATAGGCATTTTAAAGTGATGAAGTGCTGAGCACGAATCTAATCTTATTTTTTTAAAATTTCTCATAGTTTAAATAATATAGGCATTTAAAAGTTATGTAGTGTAGAAAAATTAAACTATATGGTTTTTCGCTATTTGAACAAAACTTTTCAAAATATTTAAGTCTCCTGAGCACGAATCTGGGCTTATTTTCTTGAAATTTCTTATAGTTTAGGAGATATTAACATTTTTTAATTGATAAAGTGCTGAGCACGAATCTGATCTTATTTACTGGAAATTTCTTATAGTTTAAGACATATAGGCATTTAAAGGTGATGAAGTGTATAAAAATTTAACTTTATGGTTTTTCGCTATTTAAAAAACACTTTTTAAAAGATTGGAGTCTTCTGAGCACGAATCTGTGATTATTTTTTAAATTCGTTATAGATTAGGAGATATGAGCATTTTAAATTGATGAAGTGCTGAGCACGAATCAAGGCTTATTTCTTTGAAATTCCCTATATTTAAGAGATATAGGCATTCTAAGGTGATGAAGTGCATACAAAAATCAACTTTATGTTTTTATGCTATTTGAACAACACTTTTTAAAAGATTGGAGTCTCCTGAGCACGAATCTAACCTTATTTACTTAACATTTCTTAGAATTTAGAATATATAAGCATTTAAATTCGATATAGTTCTGAGCACGAATCTAGGCTTATTTTCTTAAAATTCTTTATAGTTTAGGAGTTATAGGCATTTAAAAGTAATGCAGTGCATAAAAATTTAACTTAATGTTTTTTTGCTATTTAAACAAAACTTTTTTTTAATATTTTAGTCTTGTGAGCATGAATCTGGGCTTATATTCTTAAAAATTCTTATAGATTTAGAGATATTGGCATTTAAATGTGATCAAGTGCTGAGCACGAATCTAAGCTTATTTTTTCAAAATTTCTAAGAGTTTAGGATATATAGTCATTTTAAGGTGATGAAGTGCTGAGAACGAATCTGAGCTGATTTTCTTAAAATTATTTATAGTTAAAGAAATATAAGCATTTAAAAGTGATGAAGTGCATATAAATTTATTTTCATGATTTTTTGCTATTTGAACGAAACTTTTAAAAATATTTAAGTCTTTTGAGCACGAATTTGGGCTTATATTTTTTAAATTCCTTATAGTTTAAGAGATGTAGGCATTTAAGTGTGATCAAGTGCTGAGCACGAATCTGGACTTATTTGTTTAAAATTCCTTATAGTTTAGAAGATATAGGCATTTTAATGTGATGATGTGCTGAGCACGAATCTTATCTTATTTTTTTAAATTTTTTATAGTTTAAGAGATATTGGCATTTAAAGGTGATTTAGTGTATTAAAATTTAACTTAATGGTTTTTCGCTATTTGTACAACAATTTTTTAAAGATGTAATTCTCATGAGCATAATCTGGGCATATTTTCTTTAAATTTCTTAGTTTAGTAGATATAGACATTTTAAAGTGATTAAGTGCTAAGCACAAATCTGATCTTATTTTCTTGAAATTTCTAATAGTTTAAGTAATGTAGGCATTTTAAAGTGATGTAGTGTAGAAAAATTTAACTTTATAGTTTTTTGCTATTTAAACAAAACTTGTTAAAATATTTAAGTCTCCTTAGCACGAATCTGAGCTTATTTTCTTGAAATTTTTTATAGTTTAGAAGATGTTGTCATTTGAAGGTAATTAAGTGCTGAGAACGAATCTGGGATAATTTTTTTAAATCCTTTATAGTTTAGGAGATATAGGCATTTAAAGGTGATGAAGTGCATGAAAATTAAACTTGTTTTTTTTGCTATTTGAACAACACGTTTTCAAAGATTTAAGTCTCTTAAGCACGAATCTAGGCTTATATTCTTAAAATTCCTTATCGTTTAAAAGATATAGGCATTTAAATGTGATCAAGTGCTGAGCTCGAATCTGGGCTGATTTTTTTGAAATTCCTAATAGTCTAGGAGATATAGGCATTTAAAGGTGATGAAGTGCACAGAAATTTCAATTTGCTTTTTTGCTATTTAAACAACACGTTTTGAAATAAAAAAGTCTCCTGAGCACGAATCTGGGCTTATATTCTTAAAATTTCTAATAGTTTAAGAGATATAGGCATTTAACTGTGATCAAGTGCTGAGCACGAATCTGGTTTTTTTTAAAAATTCCTTATAGTTTAGGAGATATAGGCATTTAAATGTGATGAAGTGCATAAAAATATAACTTTGTGATTTTGCTATTTGAACAACACTTTTTCAAGATTTGAGTCTCTTAAGCACGAATCTGGGCATATTTTATTAAAATTACTTATAGTTAAGAACATATAGGCATTTTAAGTGATAAAGTGATGAGCACGAAACTTGGCTTATTTTTTTGTAATTCCTTATAGTTTAGGAGATATATGCATTTAAAGGTGATAAAGTGAATAACAATTTTATATTGTTTTTTGCTATTTGAACAACACATTTTTAAGAGATTTATGTCTCTTAAGAACGAATCTGGGCATATTTTATTAAAATCACTTATAGTTTAGAAGATATAGGCATTTTAAAGTGATAAAGTGCTAAGCACGAATATGATCTTATTTTTTAAAATTACTTATAGTTAGGAGATATAGGCATTTAAAGGTGGTAAAGTAAATAAAAATTTAACATTTTTTTTGCTATTTGAAGAACACTTTTTGAGAGATTTATGTCTCTTAAGCACGAATCTGGGCATATTTTCTTGAAATTGCTTTGTTAAGGAGATATAGGCATTTGAAAGTGATGAAGTGCTGAGCACGAATCTGATCTTATTTTCTTAAAATTTCTTAATTTGCAAGTAATATAAGCATTTAAAGGTGATAAAGTGCATAAAAATATTACTTTGTTTTTTGGCTATTTAAACCCTACTTTTTTAAATATGTAAGTCTCTTGAGCACGAATCTGGGAATATTTTATTGAAATTTCTTATAGTTAAATACATATTGGCATTAAAATGTAATCAAGTGCTGAGCACGACTCTGAGCTTATTTTTTTTTAAATTCCTTATAGTTTAGGAGATAGAGGCATTTATAGGTGATAAAGTTTACAAAACTTTAACTTTTTTTTGCTATTTTAACAACACGTTTTGAAAGAATTAAGTCTGCTAAGCACGAATCTAGGCTTATATTTTTTAAAAAAATTATAGTATAAGAGATCTATGCATTTACATGTGATCAAGTGCTGAGCTTAAATCTGAGCTTAGTTTTTTAAAATTTCTTATAGTTTAGGAGATATAGGCATTTAAAGGTGATGAAGTGCATAAAAATATAACTATGTGATTTTGCTATTTGAACACCACTTTTTTAAAGATTTAAGTCTCTTAAGCACAAATCTGAACAAATTTTCTTAAAATTCCTTTGTTTAGGAGATATAGGCATTTAAAAGTGATGAATTGCTAAGCACGAATATGATCTTATTTTCTTAAAATTATTAATTTTTTTTAGTAATATAGGCATTTAAAGGTGATGAAGTGCATAAAACTATAAATTTGTTTTTTTGCTATTTAAACATTTCTCTTAAAGATTTAAGTCTATTAAGCACGAATCTGGAAATATTTTATTGATACTTTGTAAAGTTAAGGATATATTGTCATTTTTAAGTAATAAAGTGCTGAGCACGAATCTGATCTTATATTTTTTAAATTACTTTTAGTTTAAGACATATAGGCATTTAAAGGTGATGAAGTGTATAAAAATTTAACTTTATGGTTTTTTGCTATTTACACAACACTTTTTTAATGATTGGAGTCTCCTAAGCACAAATCTGTGCTTATATTTTAAAATTTGTTATAGTTTAGAATATATATAAGCATTTAAAGGAGATAAAGTGCATTCAAAATTAATTGCATGTTTTTGCGCTATTTGAACAACATTTTTTAAAAGATTGGAGTCTCCGTTGCACGAATCTAAGCTTATTTTCTAGAAATTCCTTAGAGTTTAAAATATATTAGCATTTTAATGTGATAAATTGCTGAGCACGAATCTAGGCTTATTTTCTTATAATTCTTTAAAGTTTAGGAGTTATAGTCATTAAAAGGTTATGAAGTGCATTAAAATTTAACTTCATGTTTTTTTGCTATTTGAACACAACTTTTTAGAATATTTAAGTCTCCTGAGCACGAATCTATGCTTATATTCCTAAAAATTCTAATAGTTTAAGAGATATAGGCATTTAAATGTGATCAAGTGCTGAGCACGACTCTGGGCTTATTTTTTGCAATTCCTTGTAGTTTAGGAGATGGAGGCATTTAAAGGTGATGAAGTGCACAAAACTTTAACTTTTTTTTTGCTATTTTAACAACACGTTTTGAAAGAATTAAGTCTCCTAAGCACGAATCTAGGCTTATATTTAAAAAATAATTATAGTATAAGAGATCTATGCATTTACATGTGATCAAGTGCTTAGCATGAATCTGAGCTTAGTTTTTCGAAATTTCTTATAGTTAAGGAGATATTTGTATTTAAAGGTGATGAAGTGCATTCAAATATAACTTTGTGATTTTGCAATTTGAACAACACTTTTTTTTTAAATTCAAGCCTTATGAGCACGAATCTGGGCATATTTTCTTGAAATTCCTTTGTTCAGGAAATATAGGCATTTTTAAGTGATGAAGTGCTGAGCACGAATCTGATCTTATTTTCTTAAAATTTTTTTTAAAAAATAATATAGGCATTTAAAGGTGATAAAGTGAACAAAAATTTAACTTTACGGTTTTTTGCTATTTGAACAAAACTTTTTTAAATATTTAAGTCTTATGAGCACGAATCTTGGCTTATTTTCTTAAATTTTTTTATAGTAAAGGAGATATAGGCATTTAAAGGTGATGAAGTGCATTAAAATATAACTTTTTGATTTTCCTATTTGAACAACAGTTTTTTAAAAGATTTAAGTCTCCTGAGCACGAATCTAAGTTTATTTTTTTAAAATTCCTCATAGTGTAAGAGATATATGCATTTAAATGTGATGAAGTGCTGAGCATGAATCTAAGCTTAGTTTTTTTAAATTTCTTATAGTTTAGGAGATATAGGCATATTTTAATTGATAAAATGCTGAGCACGAATCTGATCTTATCTTTTTTAAATTACTTATAGTTTAAGACATATAGGCATTTAAAGGTGATGAAGTGTATAAAAATTTAACTTAATGGTTTTTCGCTATTTAAACAACACTTTTTAAAATATTGGTGTCTCCTGAGCACGAATCTGATCTTATTTTCTTAAAATTTGTTATAGTTTAAGACATATAGGCATTTAAAGTTGAAGAAGTGTATAAAAATGTAACTAAATGGTTATTCACTATTTGAACAAAACGTTTTAAAATATTTAAATCTCCTGAGCACAAATCTGGGCTTATTTTCTTGAAATTTTTTATAGTTTAGGATATATAATAATTTCGAAGTGATGAAGTGCTAAGCACAAATCTGGGCTTATTTTCTTTAAATTTTTCATAGTTTACGAGATATAAGCATTTAAAAGTAATAAAGTGCTAAGCACGAATGTGATCTTATTTTCTTTAATTTTTGTATAGTTTAAGAGATATATGCATTTAAAGGTGATGAAGAGCATACAAATTTAACTTTATGTTTTCTTGCTATTTTAAACAATATTGTCAGCAAGATTGGAGTCTCCTAAGCCCGAATCTTAACGTATTTTCTTCAAATTCCTAATGTGTTTAAAGATATAGGCATTTTAAAGGTGATAACTGCATAAAAAAATTATTTTATGTTTTTTCGCTATTTGAACCACACTTTTTAAAAGGTTGAAGTCTCCTGAGCACGAATCCAAGCTTATTTTTTTTAAATTCCTTATAGTTTAGGATATAAAGGCATTTCAAAGTGATAAACTGCTGAGCACGAATCTTGGCTTATTTTCTTAAAATGATTTATAGTTTAGGAGTTATGGGCATTTAAAGGTGATGAAGTGCATATAAATTCATCTTCATGTTTTTGCGCTATTTAAACAACACGTTGTTAAATATTGAAGTCTCCTGAGCACCAATCCAAGCTTATTTTCTTAAAATTTCTTAGAGTTTAGAATATATAAGCTTTTAAAGGTGTTAAAGAGCTGAGCACGAATCTAGGCTTATTTTCTTAAAATTATTTATTGTTTAATAGTTATATGCATTGAAAGGTAATGAAGTGCATAAAAATTTAACTTTATGTTTTATTGCTATTTGAACAAAACTTTTTAAAATATTTAAGTCTTCTGAGCACGAATCTGGGGTTATATTTTTGAAAATTCTTATACTTTAAGATACATAGGCATTTAAATGTGATCAAGTGCTGGGCACGAATCTGGGCTTATTTCCTTAAAGTTTCTCATTTTTAAGTAATATAGGCATTTAAAATTGATGAAGTGCATAACAATATAACTTTGTTTTTTTGCTCTTTGAACAACACTTTTTTACAGATTTAAGTCTCTTCAGCACAAATCTGGGCATATTTTATTGCAATTTATTATAGTTTAAGAGATATTGGCATTTTTAAGTGATAAAATGCTGAGCACGAATCTGATCTTATCTTTTTTAAATTACTTATAATTTAAGACATATAGGCATTTAAAGGTGATGAAGTGTATAAAAAATTTAACTTAATAGTTTTTTGCTATTTGAACAACACTTTTTTTAAGATTTAATTCTCTTGGGCACGAATCAGGGAATATTTTATTTAAATTTATTATAGTTTAGGAGATATTAGCATATTTAAGTAATAAAGTGCTGAGCACGATTCTAATCTTATTTACTTTAAATTTTTCATAGTTTAAGACATATAAACATTTAAAGGAGATAAAGTGTATAAAAATTTAATTATATGGTTTTTTGCTATGTTAACAACACGTTTTGCAAGATTGAATTCTCCTGAGCACGAATATGTGCTTATTTTTTAAATTTGTTATAGTTTAGGACATATAAGCATTTAAATTTGATCAAGTGCTGATCACAAATCAAGGCTTATTTTCTTGAAATTCCCTATATTTAATAGATATAGGCATTTTAAGGTGATAAAGTGCATTTAAAATTCAACTTCATGTTTTTTCGCTATTTGAACAACACTTTTAAAAAGATTGGAGTTTCGTAAGCACCAATCTAAGCTTATTTTAAAAAAGTCCTAAGAGTTTAGAATATATAAGCATTTAAAGGTGATAAAGTTCTGAGCACGAATCTGGGCTTATATTCTTAAAAATTCTTATAGTTTTAGAGATATTGGCATTTAAATGTGATCAAGTGCTGAGCACTTATCTAGCTTATTTTTTTAAATTTTTTATAGTTAAAAAGATAAAGGCATTTAAAATTGATAAAGTGCTGAGCACGAATCAAGGCTTATTTTTTCAAATTCCTTATAGTTTAAGAGATATAGGCATTTTAAGGTGATGAAGTGCATACAAATTCATCTTTATGATTTTTCGCTATGTAAACAACACTTTTTAAAAAATTTTAGTCTTCTGAGCACGAATCAAGGCTTATTTTCTTAAAATTCTATATAGTTTAGGAGATATAGGCATTCAAAAGTGACAAAGTCCATAAAATTATAACTTTGTTTTTTTGCTATTTGAACAACACTTTTTTAAAGATTAAAGTCTCTTGAGCACGAATCTGGGCATATTTTTTTGAAATTCCTAATAGTTTAAGAGATATAGGCATTTAAAGGTAATGAAGTGAATAAAAAAATATTTTCATGTTTTTTTTTAGCTTTTTGAACAACACTTTTTTCAAACATTGAAGTCTCCTGTGCCTAAATATCAGCTTATTTTTATTAAAATTTTTTAGAGTTCAGAATATATAGGCATTATAAGGTTAAAAAGTGTTGAGCACGAATCTGGGCTTATTTTCTCAAAATTCTTTTTAGTTTAAGAGATATAGGCATTTAAAGGTGATAAAGTGCATAAAAATTAAACTTTATGTTTTCTTGCTATTTTAACAACACCGTTTGCAAGATTAAAGTCTCCTGAGCCCAAATCTAAACGTATTTTCTAGAAATGTGTAATGTTTTTAAAGATATAGGCATTTCAAAGGTGATTAAGTGCATACAAAATTAATTTCATGTTTTTTCGCTATTTGAACAACACTTTTTAAAAGATTAATGTCTTCTGAGCACGAATCTAAGCTTATTTTCTTTAAAGTCGTTATAGTTTAGGATATATAGGCATTTCAAAGTCATAAACTGCTAAGCACGAATCTGGGCTTATTTTTTTGAAATTCCTTATAGTTTAGAAGATATTGGCATTTTAAAGTGAGAAAGTGCTAAGCAAGAATCTGATCTTATTTTATTAATTTGTTATATTGTAAGAGATATGGGCATTTAAATGTAATAAAGTGTATAACAATTTTGCTTAATGATTTTTCGCTATTCTAAAAACACTTTTATAAACATGTTATTCTCCTGAGCACGAATCTGGGCATATTTTTTTAAATGTCTTAGTTTAGTAGATATAAGCATTTTAAAGTGATTAAGTGCTAAGCACGAATCTGATCTTATTTTCTTAAAATTTATTATAGTTAAAATAATATAGGCATTTAAAAGTGATGTAGTGTAGAAAAATTTAACTTTAAGGTTTTTCGCTATTTGAACATATAGGCATTTAAAGGTGATGAAGTGTATACAAATTTAATTTTATGGTTTTTCGCTATTTAAACAACACTTTTTGAAAGATTTGAGTCTCCTGAGCACGAATCTGGGCTTATAGTTTAATTTTTTTTATAGTTTTAGAGATATTGTCATTTAAAAGTGATCAAGTGCTGAGCACCAATCTAGGCTAATTTTTTTAAATTCCTTATAGTTTAGGAGATAGAGGCATATTAAGGTGATGAATTGCACAAAACTTTAACTTTGTTTTTTTGCTATTTACCAACACGTTTTAAAAGATTTAAGTCTCCTGAGCACGAATCTTGGCATATTTTATTAAAATTAAGTAAAGTTTTGAACATGTAGGCATTTTTAATTGATAAAGTGCTGAGCACGAATCTGGGCTTATTTTTTGTAATTCCTTATAGTTTCTGAGATATGGGCATCTAAAGGTGATAAAGTGTATAATAATTTAACTTAATGGTTTTTCGCTATTTAAACAACACTTTTTTAAAGATTTAAAACTTATGAGCACGAATTTTGGCATATTTTCTTAAAATTTCTTTGTTTAGGAGATATAGGCATTTTAAAGTGATGAAGTGCTGAGCACGAATCTGATCTTATTTTCTTAAAATTTTCAAGTTTTTAAGTAATATAGGCATTTAAAAGTGTTAAAGTGCATAAAAATATAACTGTGTATTTTTGCTATTTAAACAACACTTTTTTTAAATATTTAAGTCTCTTGAGCACGAATCTGGGCTTATTTTCTTGAAATTTCTTACAGTTTAGGAGATTTTGGCATTTTCAAGTGATAAAGTGCTGAGCACAAATCTAATCTAAATTACCTATAATTTTTAATAGTTTAAGACATATAGGCATTTAAAGGGGATGAAGTGTATAAAAATTTAACTTTATGGTTTTTCGCTGTTGAAACAACACTTTTTCAAAGATTGGAGTCTCTTGAGCACGAATCTGTGCTTATTTTTTAAATTCGATATAGTTTAGGAGATATAAGCATAAAAATTGATAAAGTGCTAAACATGAATCAAGGCTTATTTTTTTTTGAAATTTCCTAAATTAAAGAGATATAAGCATTTTAAGGTAATGAAGTGCATAAAAAATTCAACTTTATGTTTTTTCGCTATTTGAACAACACTTTTTTAAAGATTGGAGTCTCCTGAGCACGTATCTAAGCTTATTTTCTAAATTTTTTTTATAGTTTAGGAGTTATAGGCATTTACAGGGAATGAAGTGCATAAAAACTTAACTTCATGTTTTTTTGCTATTTAAACAAAACTTTTTTAAATATTTTGGTCTACTGAGCACGAATCTGGGCTTATATTTTAAAAAATTCTTATAGTTTTAGAGATATTAGCATTTAATTGTGATCAAGTGCATAGCACAAATCTGGGCTTATTTTTTTAAAACTCCTTATAGTTTAGGAGATAGAGGCATTTAAAGGTGATAAAGTGCACAAAACTTTAACTTTTTTTGCTATTTAAACAACACGTTTTAAAAGATTTAAGTCTCCTGAGCACGAATCTAGGCTTATATTTAAAAAATATTTTATAGAATAAGAGATATAGGCATTTAAATGTGATCAAGTGCTGTGCATGAATCTAGGCTTATTTTTTTAAATTCCTTATAGTTTAGGGAATATAGGCATTTAAAGGTGATGAAGTGCATGAAAATATAACTTTGTAATTTTGCTATTTGAACAACACTTTTTTAAAGATTTAAGTCTATTGAGCACGAATCTGGGCTTATTTTCTTAAGATTACTTATAGCTAAGGAGATATAGACATTTAAAAGTAATGAAGTGCATAAAAATTAAACTTTATGTTTTTTCGCTATTTAAACAACACTTTTTGAAAGATTAAAGTCTCCCAAGCACAAATCTGGGCTTTTTTTCTTTAAAGGTTTTTAAAGTTTACATGATATAGGCATTTAAAGGTGATGAAGAGCATAAAAAATAAACTTTATGTTTTTTCGCTATTTAACCAACACTTTTTTAAAGATTGGAGTCTCCTGAGCACGTATCTAAGCTTATTTTCTAAATTTTTTTTATAGTTTAGGAGTTATAGGCATTTACAGGGAATGAAGTGCATAAAAACTTAACTTCATGTTTTTTTGCTATTTAAACAAAACTTTTTTAAATATTTTGGTCTACTGAGCACGAATCTGGGCTTATATTTTAAAAAATTCTTATAGTTTTAGAGATATTAGCATTTAATTGTGATCAAGTGCATAGCACAAATCTGGGCTTATTTTTTTAAAACTCCTTATAGTTTAGGAGATAGAGGCATTTAAAGGTGATAAAGTGCACAAAACTTTAACTTTTTTTGCTATTTAAACAACACGTTTTAAAAGATTTAAGTCTCCTGAGCACGAATCTAGGCTTATATTTAAAAAATATTTTATAGAATAAGAGATATAGGCATTTAAATGTGATCAAGTGCTGTGCATGAATCTAGGCTTATTTTTTTAAATTCCTTATAGTTTAGGGAATATAGGCATTTAAAGGTGATGAAGTGCATGAAAATATAACTTTGTAATTTTGCTATTTGAACAACACTTTTTTAAAGATTTAAGTCTATTGAGCACGAATCTGGGCTTATTTTCTTAAGATTACTTATAGCTAAGGAGATATAGACATTTAAAAGTAATGAAGTGCATAAAAATTAAACTTTATGTTTTTTCGCTATTTAAACAACACTTTTTGAAAGATTAAAGTCTCCCAAGCACAAATCTGGGCTTTTTTTCTTTAAAGGTTTTTAAAGTTTACATGATATAGGCATTTAAAGGTGATGAAGAGCATAAAAAATAAACTTTATGTTTTTTCGCTATTTAACCAACACTTTTTGAAAGAATAAAGTCCAATGAGCACGAATCTTATCTTATTTGCATATAATTGCTTATAGTTGAAAAGATACAGTCATTTAAAGGTAATAAAGATCATAAAAATTTAACTTTATGTTTTTTGCTATTTAAACAACACTTTTTTAAAGATTGGAGTCTCCAGAGAACGAATCTGGAATTATTTTCTTATGATTCCTTATAGTTTAGGAGATATAGGCATTTTAAGGTGATAAAGTGCTGAGCACGAATCTGGGCTTATTTTTTCGAAATTTCTTATAGCTTTGAAGATATTGGCATTTTAAGGTGATCAAGTGCATACACATTTAACTTAATGTTTATTTGCTATTGACACAACACGTTTTTAAAGATTGGAGTCTCCTGAGCACGCATCTGGGCTTATTTTTTAAAAAATTTGTAGTTTAGGTGATATAAGCATTTACAGGTGATGAAGTGCATAAAAATTAAACTTCATGTTATTTCGCTTTTTGAACAACACTTTTTGAAAGATTTAAGTCTCCTAAGACCGAATCTGGGCTTATTTTCTTAAAATTCCTTTAAGTTGAGTAAATATAGGCATTTGAATGTGATAAAGTACTGAGCACAAATATGGGCTTATTGTCTTTAAATTTCTTATAGTTTAGGAGATATAGGCATTTAAAGGTGAAGAAGTGCATTAAAAATTTATTTTATGTTTTTTTCACTTTTTGAACAACACTTTTTTTAAAAATTAAAGTCTTCTGTGCACGAATGTAAGCTTATTTTCTTAAAAAAATTTTAAAGTTTAGGATATATAGGCATTTTAAGATGATAATGTGCTAAGCACGAATATCGGCTTATTTTCTTTAAATTCTTTCTAGTTTAAGAGATATAGGCATTTAAAAATTATGAAGTGCATAAAAATTTAACT
>JAQGBN010000033.1:0-14139 GCA_034698465.1 Tachypodoiulus niger | reverse complement strand
GGGGGCGTGGCCAACGCTTGTCGCGAGGATGAACCCGTGCTGCGTGCCAGTTGTCTATTGTCCCCGGGTCGCACCAAAATATCGGCTTCCGAAACCCGTGTCAACAAGTTTAGCACGGGCGATCACAAAACGCTGTTTGTCAACTTTGTTCTTGGACTGCTTTTCTGAATGGAACGTATACGGCCAAGCGATGTCATGCAGTGTTTACTCGAAACATTTCGCTAGTTTTGTTTACAAGGGACCTTGTTTTGCGCTTTATTCGCTTTGTGACGCTTCCGTTCGCTATTTTCCCTAACCCCGCCCCAACGCGACGAGCTTAGCCTTTCCGATAAATGGCGAAATGTCCAGTTGCATGGGATGCGTCAGCTCCTATACAAAAAGTGGGTGGTGTGAAAGATGTTCTCTGCATGCATGAGAAAAAAATCCCCAAATGGGGAAACTCCCAAATTGCCATGGTGGATGTGATGCAATTATCTCAGCTCACTCTGCATGCATGTTGCACATAAATGCAGTTTATCATCACAGATAACGTTGGGAACAAAGGATCTATATACCTGGGTACTGTATTTAGACTACCTGGATAATTGTATGCTGCTTCTCCAAATTCATCGATAGACATGTAAACAATTTATTCCAAGCTATCCGAAAGCAACCTGAATTATGTTATTGCCATCTATAAATAATCTGATTATGTCAATATATGGTCATCCATAGACAAACTGAAAATGTCCAAAGACAATCTGACTATGTTCATATACTCATAGTCAATCTGAATGCTTCCGTTATATATCCCACTGTATATACAATCTGAATATGGTCATAGCCAAGCATATATAATAATAATAATAATAATATTTATTTATTCCATAAGGAAAAGGAATGTGAATGGACAAAAAATATCACTTACAGCACACCCTGTCAATATAAAAACTCAACAATTGATTGCAATTTAAAATCACTTAAACGTTTTGTATAGCGTTTCTGGACAGATTCCAACAGTTTAATATATTTTATGAGACGTCCATATACATGTATACCTGCAGACATTCTAATGCAAATTTATCCATAACCAACCGTAGATAATCTAAATATATTTAATGGTCATTTGTAAACAATTTCAATATGTCCATAGATAATCAGGTCCATAACCATCTATAAATTGACTATATTGGATGTCAATAGCCATCCATTGACAAACTCAAAATGTGCGTAGCTAACCAAAGACAATCTGCACACAGTATCCATAATCACAGTCAATCTGAATTAAGTATGTCCATACCATGCATAGTCAATCTGAATTTGTCCATATAGCAAACCAAAGACAGTCTGACTAGTATACATGTCACAGTCTGACTATACAGTCCAGAGCAATATACATATATAATTTAAATAGCCATTATTAGACAATCTGAATGTCCACAACCATCCGTGCTTAAGACAAACTATGGGAAAATGGGAATCGCCCTTTTGCAAATCCTAAAGTCACGTGCGATGTGTTCATTAATACTTCAGCATGTAAGCAACAAACTCTTGCCATGGCTCGGTGATGGGTAGACGAGCCAAGATACCAACGCCCTCTCCACGACGCATTGTGCGCAGTTGTTGATAGCTGCAGTCACAACAAAATGGCGTCCAAATTGGATTTATGGAAGATATATAAGTCCGAGTTCTCACCCGATGACTTTTGACTGTTGCGAGTTTTTAATATCAAAACTGTTGGATTAGCTGAGCAATAAAAAGGTCTCAAAACTTCAAATGCTCAAATAAGTTCATGTACCAAGCTCATTGGAATGGCAGTAGGATTTTAAATTGCTGGATCGTTGCGATTGACTAACGAATGGCGGCAAGTTGGCAACACGCGCTTCTTTTCAAAATTATTGGGACTGTATTCGCGATATCGTGTTTAGCAAAACGCCTACTCCATGTTGTTTATTATTGCTTGGTCATGTCGCTCCTTTTGAGAACGGGTCAACTTGAAAACACGAAATATAGGTTTAGCTTCACTTAGCTTATAGGCTTACTCTTGATGCTGGGCTAATCACTTACCCTATCTGCCACCGCCCAATTGAGAAACTATTCGAAGATTACGATATTGTGACACATGAAAAAGCGATCGCTCTGGTGAGGATTGATTGAACATTGAGAATGAAGCTTATAGGCAGGCCATGGAGTCGTGGTTCCAACTCGAGGTGAACGTTTGGTCTCTGATGTAGGGCCTCGCGATTGTTTTGAACCGTTGAAGCTTTCTTGTAGTTTTATCATTTCCATATCACAGAATGGTACCTCCATACCTGGGTGGATCAGGGTGGACTCGCGTCTCCTTTCATTTGTCTTCCCATTTTTTTGACATTTATGGAGTACTAAATACGGAGTGAAAGAATTTGACCAAGTGTCTTGTTGAACGTGTGCAATAGGGCAAAAGGCTAAGGGAAAATGACTCCCTTTTCCTTATTCACGTCACATTTTTTTTTCTTTTGACGGTGTAGCCATCCATGTAATGGAATGAGTTGTCGTCCTTAGGGGGGAAGATTTGGGCTACTGTGCACCTTCTTAATGGCCCGTGTGCTACTTTTATTGCTTTTTGGTGGTTGAAATATGCAACTCCTAGTGTCCGTGGAGACGTCCGTTGGGGAATTTTGACAGCTCGGGCAGTTTTATGCAGTTGTTAGTTATTTTTATGAAAAGAATTTTCTAGTTTTCTATAAAAAAGTTGTTTTTTTGTTTCTCGCAAGATTTGTGGATGTTTCCATCTTTCATTCGTTATTTGTCATGGCCATATAATGAAGTTTATCATCCACGTGGAGTTTGAATAAGAAAGAGTCAAAGACTACATGTTTTTTATGCTCGTAATTTTCGGACGTAATTTTTCGAAATTATTGATCGTTTACAATTAGTTAGTTGAACGAGAGTTCTATAATTTTTTATTTTGTAAAGAAATAACCAGCCCAAGAATGCATACCCTTGAGAATATTTATGAATGTGTTATCTTCTAGCGTTAAGAGGTACATAACCTACCCAATTCGCTTTCGTTGTTACACGAAACCAAAAAGTGTGAAAGTTGCTTGCAGAAAGCCACATGACGATAATAATTGAATGTACGTGGCCACATGTAAGAGCAATGTGCCTTTCTTCGCTTAACATGGCTCATGCAATCTAATGCAAGTTTTTTTAAAATTGTATTTACGAGTTCGAATTAACTTTATTTACGGGTGAGACAAAAGGTATGACCACCATGCAAAAATTATACTAATTAATTTTGTCTTTAAATATTTAATAGCAACGCTTAACCTACCTTTCCCATGTAAAATTGGTCGTCCACTAGGGTATATTTCAAATTTCCTATCGTTTGAAAACGTTCCGTTTATTTATTTAAAAAAGAAACAAATTTGAAAAAAAATAGACGTTCTAAACCTCTGACGCCCATCTTCTGAGTTAAATCGCACGTGCGCACGTGCTTTCAGTGATGTCTTGACGTTTCATTTCAAATTTGTTTATTTTTTTTTATAAACAAACGGAACGTTTTTAAATTATAGAAAATATTAAATATAGCCTAGTAGATAATCAATTCTACACGGAATAGATCAGTTTAGCGTGGTTCATAAGTATTTAAAGACAAAATAAATTAGTAAGATTTTTGTTTGGTGGGCATACTCCTTGGGCCTAGTTTTTCTCCCCCTTATAAGTACCCACTATATTTTTAAATAAAAATGTAATGTTTCTAATCAGTTACAAGCAGCATTGATTATTAGTTGAGTCTGTATATGCATCGGTTTTGAATTCAAAAATTGCATTTGATTACATTTGAAAATTACATTGGATAATCTTGAAAATAGCAATAAAAATTGCAAATTGTTTGTCGTATGATACTTGATTCACGTCAGTCATACACTGTGACTCAGTCTTAAAGATGAGACGAGCTGTTGGACATTTTTATTTTCAAATATAAGCGCCATTCACTGCCTAGTTAATATAAAATGTAACTGCCCTGTTTTTATAGCGCTTTTACTACAGTACCTTGGAGGTTTAAACAATAAACTGTAATTGACGTCACACATTAACCTCAATACAGCACAAGCAAGGCGAACTTGTAATAATGTGGTTCATAAAACAGCCAATAGTGTTGCAAGAGCTTGTCTCCCTGCCACAAATTGAATATTTCAAGATGCAACAAAACTAGCATTTCAACAGTAAATCTAATAATACATGAACTTTACTCAATTTTTCACAGTATTTTGCTGTCTGGAAATTTATCAGGTGATCAAACTCATGCAATTGTCGAGACACATGTGAAATATATTGCGACACCATATTCAATCAAAAGTATAATGAAAAAATGGACATGCATGTTTTGACTGAATTTTGATTAAAATAACATGTTGACGTATTAGACTGAATATTGTTAGCTCGATCATTTCATGACATCCCCAAATGAAATTATTTTAGAGATGGTTTTTCATAGAATATTTTCCTTTTAATATTAAAAAGACATCTCAGACTAAAATTCAATTAAGGTAATTATTATAATGCTGTAATTTGCTTTAACCATTTGACTTCAGATTTCACTTTGAAGTTTTACTTACCAGACTTTTAAAATGCATATTGACTCTTTGAAGATCAGTGATTTTGGTTTAAACTTAAGCGATCAGCTTGCTGAGTGCTATTGCAACAGGACGATTTGGTTTATATAGCAGTTAAGAAACACTTCTCTTTATTTTCAATTTCATGTCCTAAATTAGTACATTTTAACAGGTCGAGATAATCAGTTACGTTGAACGAGCAAGAATTGAAATAAAAAGAAATATTTCATGCAATTTGTGAAATTTATTTGACCTTGTTTGGACCGATTGTTTAATTGTTTACCCCTTTAATTATCAGTATTGTTGAAAGTTGTGTGTCGATTTACTTAGAACTTTTAATTATCAGTGCATTATCGAGAGATTAAGTCGGTTTGACATGAAATGTTGAAATGGAGCACAATGCTATTTCAAAATGTATATTGCTTTTATTTTTTTCATTTGTCAAATAAAACAAGAAAAAAACTGCTTGTTTTTAACTGTCACAGTGGCACTAATATTAATTTCATAATGTTCATGTAATTTTCAAGTGCATTTCATGGACATTTAATTTTCTTCCCATATAAAACGGTCGTTTATTGCAAGACAATTCAGTTTAGTTAACACCACATGAATTACGATTAACAAGATTATGACCACTGCAAATAAGTTACGGTTAGAAGCACCAGTATTCAGTATTTCTTATTACTGTTACTTCTTTAGAAAACAATAAACCTTTTTCATAATATGTTTGATAACATTATGCAATGTTCCATTTTATTATTGCACCATTTGATCAGTAATAATAGTTAAATGCATGTATTGAGTTTTTTTTCCATTCTCAACCATTTAAAAGATGTATGAGTTTATCGGTTTTTATTTAATAAACCAAATTGGCACTTAATCAGTTTACAACTTGTTAATCTGTTGTTGACTATCCTTTTTTATTTATGGTTTTACAGTCAATACTTTGACAATGACTAACACACTCCTGATTTAATAGGCGGAAATTTAATAAAAGTTTATCTGACATTTACTAATGCAAATTCCAAATTAAGTTGGTAACCTTGGACTTATTAACCCCTTTTCAAATAAACTAGTCATCTTTAGTCGTGTTGAACTTTTCTCACATGGAGGTTATCGATAAATTCTGTATTAAACTTCTTTTATGAAGTCAAGGTGAAGTATCGATGATAAACAACTTTCTGAAAGGCACAGTGTCTTAGAGTAGATCACTGTTTTATTGTTTTCTGGAAGATCTTAGAAGCCGACTATTTCCCTCAGGTGACGGCAATTATTTTTTTTATCGATTTTTATGTAATAGCTTGGCTTAATCAGTAACTTCGTTAAATTTAACGTCGCTCATTTATACTTTCATTATGCGTGAGTGTAGTTAGTCACGTCGCATAAAAGCTAGTCAAATCATTAAAATTGTGCAAGTTGTAAGTAGTATACTTGTATATCCTCTTTGCTAGCATTAATTATCATTGCCATGAAGGAAATATATACTAGGATGGTACTTGATTTCTTTTTAAAACAATCAGTGTCTTCCTTTTAGACAACTAATATTTGTATTTAGTTTCTTGCAATTATAAAACTTGGTTGTTTAGCTTTGGTCTCATTTATTCTAGATAAACACGCTATTCATGAATTTTTTTCCATTGTTTGGCATTTAATAGAATCTGTTTTTGTCGACGAATAAATTTAAACAAGGAAATGCGTGACTGACCATCCATCAGTTTGGTTAATTGTAGTAAACCTGAAAATATGCGCATGTCATGTGGAGTTTTTTAATTGTCAGAATTAGAATTAAAATTTGAAACTTTCCGAGCCATAGCGAAACACATAGTTAATTTAATTAAATAGTTAAATGCTGACATTGAAGTTATTGATTTTATTTTTTTAATTTGTTCGCATTAACATGGATGATAGCTAATTGTTATGCTCAACATTTTCCATAAACAGCAAATACAGTGTATTTGAGAAATTTTTAAATAGATTTTAACTATGAGCTATAATTGCTCTAAACGATAAATTTAACGGTGTTGTATGTACTGTAGATTAAATATGGATAAATCTAATTGATAAATATTACCACTTTAATTACAAATTCACACTGAAAATGAATTATAATTTAGATTTTATTGTGCGTGAAGTGTATTTGAACGTTCTATGCTCGCATTATGTGAATGGAAATCAAAAAAACATCAACTAATTATGTTCAATATATGTACATAGGAGTCCATGTCACAATTTCCATACAGAATCTCCTCGACTGATTCAACCATAAACGTGTGAAAAATTCCAAATATATCTACAGCGTCTGACAATGAATAATTCGCTTATCTGGACACTAAGTTTAGCAAGAAATCGGAAAAGAACAAAGTGTTTTAACATTTCAAAAACGTCACCCGCACCCCACTCAAGACCTGGCTCAATAACCTTTGCTAAAACGAAAGTACTTATCCAGGTTATCAGACATTCCTGAACTTTAAAAAAAAAAGGTTATGAAATGGAAAGCTTTTAAAATTTGATGTACAGTTATGATGAAGACAAAAACGAGTTCTCCAGCAGCCGTTATTATTCCATTCACGAGTGATACCCCCCTTTCTCTAATTTTAGTACTGGCTAAGGTAAGAATTTAACGTTATCAGACTGGTTCAAGTAAATATAGCTGCAACGAAAACTAGATTCACAGCTACCATATTTCCTTATTGGAATCGTAGGCCTGCAACGTTCATGCGTGAGGTAGTTTCATATATCATTGGAACAATTTGGACAAGCTGAATTGTTTATTTGGTTGTTCTCATAGTTACTTCTGCAAAACAAAGGATAATATTTTAGGCGATCTGATACGAATTCAAGCATAGCACCAAAGCAGAAAAGGCTGTCGGTTAGTGAAGTTATCACACAGCATTAATTCAAATTTGTTTGGATGGTCAAAAAGTGCTATTTCTGCTCTCGGTGCAGTCATGCGTCACCATTTTTTGAGCTAGCATCATAAATAATGCTACGGTCTGCTACACGTGACAACTCATTGCAACATATCTTAGTTTTCTTTCAGTAGCTCCTTATTAAGTGTTCAAATAAACCGATGATAATGAATGTTTCATGGGCATTTCCTCATGCGAGAGTAATTATTTTCAGGTGGTACGTGTCTAAAGGTGTATTTAGTGGTGTTTTACAAAGTGCCCAATTTACATTCGGAATCGGTCTAAAACTTGCTTAATATCCAGGGCTACCTGGCCATCTTGCTCATGCGAAACGCACATCACACCTTCGTTTCTTTTCCGTATACAAACATATCAATTATCTCAATAAAGACCGTTTTCCTTGCCACCTTTAAGTATCTTCGAGCTACGGCCCTTTAACATTAAAGTGAGCATAATAGCGGAAATTCATGGCACTACAAACGCTCTCGTCTGTATACTCAAAATATGAAGAACAAAGACAAAAATGACATTGAATGAATATGATATTTATAAATATTAACATTATAATACAAATTATACATGCACAGCTAAAACTGTACAAAATCCTAAGCTGACTTAGGCCTGGCCACGAAGCATGAGTTAATAAATGCACTAACGCGGTTTTATATCTACACTGATCGCGCGCGGCTAGGTTGCAACAGCTGGCGGGGTTCACAATTTATAATAAGGGGCATTGGAATCTCATTTACTCAGGAAGTTCCTAAAATCGATTGCCACGGTATTGTTCTCTAAAATACTGGCATAGAAACAGGCTAGACATTATCAGAAAAAATAGACATTACTTGTTATTTTCTTCCTTGAATGAAGAAAGAAATCAAAAATCTCTGAAATGTTAACAACATCAGGCCATGAGGCATGAGGGAGAAAATGTAAGGCTCTTCCACACTTCTTCTTATTTTTACAAAAGATTCAAAGTTAGACAACAGTCGTGATATTACACGAGTTAATGTGTAGTTCCCTCAAACATCACTTTTCAGAGCAATATTAAGGTTTGCCAAGCATAACGTATTCAGTGTATTCTGAATACATTTAATTTAAAAAAATAAAACGAAAACAATGTTGGAGTTTCCAATTATATGACAATAATTCAGTAATTAATGAATACTTAGCATAAGAAATAGGCCTACTGCTCAAAATGTCCGGTGACCAAAGATGGCCAGCAGTATAACAAATGTTGCATATTTCTTTCTTTGCTCTAGGACACTTACAAATAAGCATTTGTGCTTTGATAATGATAGTTTTGGTCTCCAATTTATAATTAAAAATATAATTTGGTCGGTTTAGAAAAATAAAGTTAACGTTCCAAAGATTGCACGGCATACTTTGCATTCATCACAATGGAGCCTAGAATATACTGCATTGGGTGAGAGCAAACCTTATTTTAACATCGATCTTATATCCTATCATACACATTGTCCAACCAATTTCTTAAGCAAGAAGTGTCAAAGACCTTCACTAGTTAACCAAAAAAGTTTGTGAAAGCAGCCATAACTAGTCAACATAACGCTTGTATTCCATAATGTGGGAGAGATTTCATCGCAGGTTTTAACTGAATGTAAAATTGAAAATGGATAATAACTATTATGCATCTATTGCAACTTCAAATTCATGATTTTCTCCTTAACTTTCTGGCTTTTCAGATAGAGGATTTTAAGAAATAATTACTCAAGACAAAACCTTCAGGCTCTAATTTCAATGCAATTTGTGCTCGAAACCAGTTTTCGGCATTATAGAGCTATTCCAGCTAAAACTTAATAGCTTTTATCTACTCTTCATAATTGCAGCGTACAATGGTCGAAATACAATCTAGCTGTGCGAAAGTTCAAAATCAAGCAGCCAACAATTTCCAAGCATTTTTTCGTTTTCTCCATCCAGAATTAACTATTGATTGTTGAGAACATCGAAATACAATCTCTGGCACTTACAAAACGCGAATAAATGAACAAAAGAAAGGTTTCATGACAGCAAACTTTTTTCTTGTCTTATTTCATTTGTCAAAGTGAGTCCACTGTGTTTAAAGTTATGCTGGTGTTTTGGTTTTTTAAAGTATAAATACTTAGGAATGTGCTGATTTTTTTTTCATAATTTAGATTAGATTAGGTATTCTTAAAGTAAAGTTAGGAGCATTCTTTTATATAAAAAAATAGTTGTTGCACATTTTTACTGAATTAAAACTTTTTTTTCCAAGTGTGACATGTGATTTTATCCACTAGATATAAAGTACATGTAGATTAAAACAAGGTTCGACTCATATCCAAGTTGAGGATATGATTTTATCAACTACAAGATATTTACAGACACTCCTCAATATAATGAAAGGGTTGTTAAATGACATTTGAAAGTATGAATTGCAGTCTTTGTTTTTGAAGACAAACTTTTGCACAGCTACATTACGTGTTTCAACAAATGTGCGCGCCATGGCAAACGAGTCCCCAGTAACAACATAATCGACAATAAGAAACTGGCATTAAACATTAAGAGGACAAAATGATAAATTAATTCTTGCATGATAAAATCACAGGTGACATACTGTATATCAAAATTAAATACACCGCATATTCTAATTAGTCATGAACTGCCATGGGCAGCATAATTTTGGGCAAGTCAAGGAGTAGTTGTGCTTTTTATCGCCAACTCCAATAAGTCGTATTTTCATGAAAAATGTAGACAAAAATGTGGAAATCTTAGAATGGCAGCTCAAAATAAATGTCTAAAATTACGATATTATAACTTTTAAAGGCAGTTAATGCATAAAGTATGGCTAAAAAGTACATAAATACTCACGCATGGACCAGCTAAAAATTCTCAACTTTTTGAGGCCAAGACATATTACAACAGCCAAAACGTTATCAATCGACCAGCAATTTACTCACTTTTTGAAAAATAATTGGACTAATGACAGCGTGTCTATGATTGTTAAGTGGCAAATGGTTGCCCACACTATGTTTGTGGATAAATGGATGCCTATGCAATGCAAGGTTGCTGGTCTATCGGTAGGTTTATGTTCCACAAGCAAATTAACGTTCAATTTATCAATTGCTATCAAATTGCATATGACAATCTTCAGAACTTGGACATAATCTCTTAACAGGGAATCAATACAAATAGAAAGCTATTTTTTTCTGGAGATTTTGAATAAATCAAAAATGGACCACACATATTTAAAAATCACAAAATCATCTTAGGGGTTTCAATGATGAAAAACACTGAGCTGGCACACTTTGCTTTCAGGTTATTCTTTCTAAGATAAAACTGTGATAGAGGACTGCTTCGTTAATCCGCATTTGGGACAGCCAATCATAATATTACACAGTCAAGATCTCACAGAATATTAGGAGGTCTACGCGTTTCCACATGCTTCTTTAACAGCGGACATGCCTGGAATGCACGGTAGAATGTGGGTCGAGGCACGCAAGTAGTCTTCTCCAGGGCTCGTCACAGACCTACACTTCATTGGGAAGTTTACACACTGTTGCTGCTAGCAATCGGGGTGCCGAGCTAACTGTGCTCTAGGCTACGAAGCCACATTAATGAAACTATTACT
The DNA here is from genome assembly GCA_034698465.1 of Tachypodoiulus niger. Lineage (NCBI taxonomy): Eukaryota > Metazoa > Arthropoda > Diplopoda > Julida > Julidae > Tachypodoiulus > Tachypodoiulus niger. Next base: position 3,049 of record JAQGBN010000033.1, on the reverse strand, counting down.
CCGAAACCTTGCCAGGAGACGAACTAGATGACACTGGCAGGCAGTTTATCGAACACTTCTGGGTTTTTACGACTTATACTTCCCTTGCGCCTCGGCAGAGTTCCACTCGGAGGAGCCACCATTTCCGTGCATCCGTTTTGTATTAACAGTTCTTGCACTTCTTGAGATCCAGAGATCCGTGCGTGTGATAGGGCGTTCTTGTTCTCGTGATCCACAGCTTTCACATTGGCATTGTTCTGAAAGAACAACCAAAGGAATTCATAGCAGTTAATGCAGTCATTAAAAGGCGTTCCAACAAGTGTCAACATTTTTCCTTTGTTACATAAGGTATAGAAGTAGGTTATTGCTTTTTAAAAAAACTAAAAAGCATTATGAAAATAACATTGAGCACATCACTTTCTAAGGTACGATTTCATCTTCCATTGCAGTGTTTGCACTGACAGGCAATTTATCAGAAACCAACTGCTTTCTGGTTATAATAGCAATTTAATTGCCATTCCATATAGAAACTACACCTAAAATATATTTTTAATGACGTTCAAGACAATTGGTATACTTATTACACTTACCCAAAGCAGTAATTGGGTGGCAGCCACATTCCCCTTAGCAGCAGCTAAGTGCAGTGGCGTTCTTAAATCGCGTGGACTAACCCTTGTATTTACATTTTCTGGGTTGGAGTGGGCCAAAAGCAGGGCCAGTGACTTGATGTCACACTTAAGAACTGAGTCAATAAGTTGCTGAAATTGTAAATGAAATCCTTGCTATAACATTAAACAATCTCTTTGAATGAAACTATTTTTGTATGTATTTACATATAGTAGAAAACTTAAATGAGCTACTGAGCGTCTAAAACCACTAAGGGAAAGAAATCAGTGAAGACTCATTCTTACCTGCTCTAACGAAACGGTTTTGGCAAGTGGTAGCAGGAATTCTTTAAGTTCGTACTTCGCACGAATCCACCTTTCTTTTTCTTCTCTACTGGAGTTTGGTGTAGGCTTAGTAGCACCCCTCACATTCCCTTCCCATCTGCTATTTGCCATATGATTGCCCAGTGCCATCATGACTTTGATGTGCCATGGTCTATTAACATAAAGTTCAATTAAGACTCAACCAAATTTGCAACCATTCACAACAAAACAAAGCAATACGTACGGCCATTCATCCAAGTCTAAAGAACGGACTCTGGAAATGTGAGATCCTAGATTCCGATGAATTCCTGAACACCCGATGCACACGAGAGCGCCCAGATTGAGACTCGCCCAATCTGGATCTTTAATTTAGGCAAAAGTTAGAAAAAATGTCCATAAAAGCAAGCAATTGGGAGAGTAAAAGTTCGAAACCTACTCGGTGAGTCACAATCAACACAATGCGTGTTTCCAAGTACGGTTTTAATCGATTGAATGGCAGCTGCGTCGACTAAACTATTCATTCGAGACTAAACAAAAACGAACAAAGGTCAGTAAGAAAACATCAGAGCAATATAAACCTGCACTTTACACTAGCGAATTAATAATTATCTGGATGTCAACTCACTTTCGACTTGCTGCTTTCATTGCTTTGTAGGCTGTTGAGAATTTGCTGTTCAATGGCTTGAACCCAAGAATCCCTTTCCTAAAAATAAGAAGTAAAAATACTTTAAAACTTACTAATAAGGAATAAATAATAATATGGGTAGATTACTAGCGTTATCTTATATTAAATTAATGATGTAAAAGTGTTTTAAACTTGCCTCTGAACTGGACGCATCAAACTGCCATTGCTTATTATCGAGTGAAACAATCATAAATTCATAGCCGTCTGAATCTAGAATTATGTAAAACGAAAGAATTATTCAGCTGTTTGATTTGCAGCCGATTTTGTGTGTTTATCCAAGTTATAACCATACCATCCACATTGTCCAAATTTTTAGCCCCACTGCTCTTCATTCGCCGATGCCTCTTCTTTACATTGGGTGTCTCTATTTTGTTCTGGACTGCATTATTACCCTGTGAAGCTTCACTTCCGTTAAGAACTCCTATAGTAATCGGTTCAATTTTCAGTTTAATTGTTCGGAATTGCTTACAAAGCAACCAAAAATCCTTAACTTACCAGAATTAGTAATGACAACTGCGTCATCGCAGGCACTTGAAACAGAGCCTGTTCTTAAAGAATTTCCGTCAGGAAGAGATTCGTACGTGGTCAATAACACATCTTTTTCTCGAGATTTATCTTTTCCTATAACTGGTAAATGCAAATGAAAGCCACCTGTAACACGAAAAGATTTCTTCAGATTTTAAAATGAACGCCAAAAATAACGATAACGATAAATGTCATTAACGTCACTCACCACTAATGGAGAGGCTGCTGAGTTCACGGTCCATTCCATTAACAGGGTTTAAAGCAACTGGAGCAGACTGTGTCTTAGTCCCCCGTGGCTTTTGGCCAGGAATTTTCACAGTAGTGTGCATTAATGGAATCTCTTTGCCATGGATATCATCCATATAGTCCTGTTAGGAAACATTAAGATTGTTTTATTTCCAAATAACACACAACATGCGGAAAAAACGACTCAGAAAATATTTACATTTAAATTTGGGTGATAAGTTAATCGTCCATCTTCACAAAGTGCAACATACTTCTTTTTCCAATCTTTATTTAGCGCCTTGCAGCTGCGTTTGTAGAGATAGCCCTATAGGATGTTCAAATGCAGCAAAATTAGTCATTTATTGGCAGTACGAATTTTGTATGATATTTGAAATTGCTTATAACTTTGCCTGTTTTAGTGGAATGACCCGACCACTGCCCATTTCCCCGTTTTTCACCTTCTTGTTATCATCGGCTTTCTTCGATGGCTGAAATAAACGAAAAAAAGATTTTCGAATAAATTTGGAGAGAAATTAAACAAACTCAAAACTGATGCAGTGAAAATGTTATCAAAAAGTGACACCAGTGTTTATAAAAGAAGAAAAGTAAAGAACAATTGATGTATTATTTGTGAGCATGCTGGCTTTGATACTTACAAAGTTATTTTAACCACAGAGCTGTTCCAACAAATAAATTATTTTGAATA
>JAQGBN010000032.1:0-14225 GCA_034698465.1 Tachypodoiulus niger | reverse complement strand
TTATCTACATTGCACATGACAAATTTTTAAAATGTAATTTTACATTGTATTAATCTAATTACAAATAATACATTAAGTATCTTGCAATTTACAATAAAAATAACACATTAAATACAACACATAACGAAATACTAATATTATCTTTAATATAAAACAATATGCATTAGATATTTGTTATTAATAATTACACACCTTATAATAGTATATAATTTTATTAAAAATTCAAAAATAATAATTAAATATTTACTATATGACATAACAAATTAAACATTACAGATAACATTACACATATCGCATAACTTGGTATACATATGACATTTTTCTTATTTTTAGTTTTTAGATTAAATATAAATAATTACATTTATATATTTACATTGCACATGACACAATAAGCATTGTAAATTTTAAATTTTATTGATCTCATTACTAATTATACATAAAGAATTCAGTTATTTAAAATACAAATAACACATTTAACACTACACATAACCCACAACCCATTTAAACTTATATATTAAACAATATGCATTAAATATTTGTTATTAATAATAAAACACCTTATACTTAAATATATTTTTTTTTAAATTGAACATTACAAATTTTATGTTTTACATATGAAATTAGAAATTATACATAACCATTTTTACATTTTATATTAAATTTACACATAACATATTACACATAGTTAAATTCACATTGCACTAAACACATTATAAAAACACATGAAGCATAACACTAAATTATAACAAATCTTGCATAACTATTTTTACATATTTTTTTTAACAGCACATTCAACACATGTAACATTTAAAATTTAACATTACAGATAACATTACACATATCGCATAACTTGGTATACATAAGACATATTACTTATTTTTAGTTTTTAGATTAAATATTACTAATTACATTTATTTATCTACATTGCACATAACACATTAAGCATTGTAAATTATACATTTTATTGATCTAATTACAAATAATACATAAAGCATTTAGCCATTTACAATATAAATAATATATTTAACACTACACAAAACCCACTACACTTTTAAAATTATATATTAAACAATATGCATTACATATTTGTTGTTAATAATTACACATGTTATACTAAAATATAATTTTTTTCTTAAATGAAACATTACAAATTTTGTTTAACAATTAAAATTACAAATTATACATAACTATTTTCAAATTATATATTAACTTTACACATAACATATTACACATAGTTAAATTAACATTGCACTAAACACATTACAAAAAACACATTAAACATAATACTTTATTATGACAAAACTTGCATAACAATTATTACATATACATGTGCACAGCACATACAACACATGTAACATTTTAAATTAAACATTACAGATAAAATTACACATATCACATAACTTGTATACATAAAACTTTTTATTTTTAGTTTTAGATTAAATATAACTAATCACATATATTTATTTACATTGCACATGACACATTAAGCATAGTAAATTTTACATTGTATTGATCTTATTACTAATAATACATGAAGCATTTAGCAATTTACAATACAAATAACACATTTAACACTTCTAATAACCAACTACACATTTTAACTTTTATAAAAAACAATATGCAATACATATTTGTAATTAATAATTACACACCTTATAATAAAATATATTTTTTTTTAAATTTAACATTACAAATTTTATGTTTTATATATAAAATTACAAATTTTACATAATAAAATTTACATTATAATAAACACTTTACACATAACATATTACTTATTGTTAATATTACATTGCACTAAACACATTACAAATAACACATTTAACATAACGTATTATTATAATTAAAACTTGCATTACTATTTGTACATTGTAAAGAATGTTGTTCCCGCCAGTTGGCGGAGATGTTGGGAATGTGGGGGGTTCAAGGGTTAAGTGCGGGGTTAATATATAAGGAGGCACGAACAGCTGGTCGGAGAGTCAGACTGGCGAATGATCGAAAGACGCGTGCACGCGGGTAGGGTCATGACAGACTCGGCCACCTGTTTATTCACCGGACTATGTTATTGCAGAATTAATATGTAAATTCGTTTAAACCTTGTTGATGACCTTGTATGCGCCCGGAATTTGATTAAACACGGAAAGAGATACTTTAAGTTGTGACTCGGCTTTATCCTTTCGTCTCGACATAAACTTTGTCAATCTCACATGGTGGAGTGTGTGGGGTACGACGCTAAAAGATACTTCGATTGATGAGATAAAAATGCAAAATCCGAACATTACGCGGCGATTACGTTCAGAAACGGGGGCAGTGGGATAAATAGCCGGACAACACAAAAAAATAACGATGGAAGATTTAGTAAATTGTGGAACAAGTGGAGAAAAACAAAAAGAAAGCCAAATTGAAGAAGAGGAAAAAATATCAGAAGGAATGTTCGAGAGTTGTGGTGTGGTCCGATGTTCGGCAGGCGTTGGGGTTTGTCCATGAGTTGCTTTTGGCGGAACCACCAAGGGCCGAACTGATCCTGCTGAACACTGCATTGGGACATATAATGATGCACCCGGCTTTGACTGCACTGGAAATATCTCCGGCGATAGTAGTACGGTGTCCCCCAACACAAATAAATTTTCCAAAGTTTGGTGGACTTACGGATGTTCGGGATTTTGTAACGGCTTTTGAAATGGCGGCTCAAAATGGAGGATTGACGGAGGCAGAGCTGCCGGGACAATTTCGAGGTGTCTTGATCGGAAATGCGGAAAAGTGGTATCAGGTCCGAGATAAAGAATTGAGATCGGCAACATGGAATCAACAAAAGAAATTATGATTGGAATATTTTTTGGCTCCCTAAGATGATGCTGAGATGTTTCGGAGAGTATGCGATCAACAACAGGGACATAACGAAAGTATCCAGGATTTTCTGTCCGACATGGAATGGCTGTGTGTCATGATGGATCTGGTGATGCCTGAGAAAACTAGAAAACATCTTATTATGAACGGATTATTGCCGTATTATCAGATGCAAATCCGGGGTCGCATTCCAGCGGATGTGCTAACCTTGTGGCAATTATTGACGGAATCAGAGGTGGGATTTAGACAGCGACCCAGAGGCCCAGAAAATTAAGTGGGACAAGTACATACGAATACAACATATCAAGGATGGGGAGCTAGACCCCCAGTAATGAATAGGGGATCCTGCTTTGAGTGCGGCGAAGTAGGACATATCTGACGTTTTTGCCCGAGATTAGCACCGTCATCTCAGAGACATATGGCGACCGGAGGGGGACCAGCATACCTGAAGTTGTTAACCAATACAGAGAAGTTGATGACAATTGTTTTGACGATCGGAGAAATTAAGATCAATGCTACAGTGGATACGGGTGCTGTGGTTTCTGTCATGACCGACAAGATAGCCCGAAAATTAGGTCTGTCTTTGATGATGGGTCAGTCGGCTGTCCGGCCGCTGCTTGATGCTTCGCAAAGGGTTGTCCCATGTAAAGGTATAGTCCGGGTGACATTTAGAATGTTTAATCAGTTGTTTTGTCATGTCTTTCGTGTGATTGTGCAGGCATCACCAATGGTACTATTGGGGATAGATTTTTTGAGAGAGGTAGGGTTAGCAGTGTTGCCGAAAGAGGGAAGATTTTTTTTTTTAAATATCCAGATAAGAAATTTCCGGAGGTGGTTGACGAACAGGTAAAAGCGATGCCAGTAAAAGGGGAGGGACAGGTCGCATTATTGAAACCTGTAAAAAAAAAGAGCAGAAAAAGGGGGACTTGAATTTGGTAATGTCGTCTTTTCCGGTTTTTGCTGTGCGAGCTGAGAAGTTATAGCCTATTTCGACGGCTTTTGTCTATTGTAGTTTGCCAATGGGAACCCCGGTGGATGCGACTTGTATGTTAGTGTCATCACCTAGGTGTGACCTTTCAACGAAATTGGCGGCGGGAATATTTGTATCTGAGGGGCTGCAGTGCTAACTATTTCAGGTTGGTAATGTAACGAATTCACAGGCGACCATTAGGGCGGGAGAAATTTTGGGACAAGCTAGAGTATTGAGTTTGGAAGAAATTGAGATGTCAGGGGATCAAATTTTTAAAATTGGAGAGAGTATGACGAGGGATTCAAATAGAGGAAAGGAATTTTTTGAAGCTTTAAATATAAATAAAGAATTGATGAAACAGGAGTATACAGAATTGGAAACATTGTTGGGGGAATTCCGAGACACTTTTGCTATGTCATCGGACGAATTTAGATTGAGTTGTCTTCCAGCACATACGATAAAATTAACTTCCGATCGTCCTATTTATGTACCCCCAAGGCGTGAGTCAGAGCCAATTCGAGAAATTGTACATGCTGAAATAACAAAGATATGTTGGGACAGGGAGTTATTAATCCCAGTTCCAGTGCTTTTTCAAGCCCAATTGTTTTGGTTAAGAAGAAGGATGGAGCTTGGAGATTTTGTGTAGATTATAGGAAGTTGAATTTGATAACTAAGCCTGATTCGTATCCAATTCCAAGAATTGACGATGCATTGGATGCATTGCAAGGGTCCCAGTATTTTGCGACACTAGATTTAATGTCCGGCTATTGGCAATTGCCAATGGAAAAGGAGGATCAGGAGAAAACTGCGTTTTCTTGTTCGGCTGGCCATTTTCAGTTTCAGAGAATGCCTTTTGGATTATGTAATGCCCCTGCTACAATGCAGAGAGGCCTTGATCAGATATTGTTATCTCTTAAATGGCAGAGCTGTCTTGTTTACTTGGATGATATTATAGTCTTTGGGGCCTCTTATCCGGAATTCCTTAAAAACTTAAGATTGGTATTGGAGATATTGAGAAAATTTAATTTAAAATTGCGTCCTGCAAAATGTTATTTTGGGTTTCCGGAGGTGAAATATTTGGGACATATGGTTACAAGACAGGGTGTATCGGTGGACCCAGAAAAGATTAGTGCGGTGAGAGACTTTAAAGTTCCCAAGGATAGAGTTGCAGTCCGTTCATTTTTGGGACTGGCTGGTTATTATAGGAGGTTTATATTGGGTTTTGCAGCTTTGGCCAAACCGTTGTTTGACCTCACTAAATTGACGAAGGAATTTAAGTGGTCGGAACCTTGTCAGAAAGCATTTGAGGCCCTTAAGTTAGCTCTTATGTCAGCCCCGGTATTACAAATGTTCAATCCAATGTTGCCATTAACGCTACATACAGATGCCTCTTTAATTGGACTTGGTGCCATTTTATATCAAGGGCATGGGAAGGAACAGGGGGTCATTTCTTATGCCAGTCGGGCTCTGACGTCAGCCGAAACAAAATATACTGTGACAGAATTGGAGGCGTTGGCAATTGTGTGGGCAACAGAGAAATTTAGACATTACCTGTTTTTACAACCATTTACTATAGTGACTGACCATCATGCGTTATGTTATTTAAAAGCATTAAAAAATCCCTCAAATAGGTTGGGGAGATGGGTTACAAAATTAGAGGAATTTCAATATGATATTAAGTATAAAAAGGGAGGTTTGCATTGTGATGTTGATTGTTTAAGCCGGTTTCCAGTGGGCCCTCCTGATGAAGTGGAAAATGAGGATGCATTTCTCTTTTGCCTAACGCATAAATTGGATTTGACGTTGGAGCAGAATAAGGACCCATCATTGAGGGATTGGAAAGAAAAAGTGGGAGTAGGTGTAGTTCCTCCAAAGGGTTATGTTATTCTGAATGAGGTGTTATATTTTTTTCAACCAGGTAGTGCGCCTAGATTATTGTTTGTTGTGCCTAGTCATCTACGGATAGGAATTATGGAACAATGTCATGATTCTCCTTTCGCTGGTCATTTTGGGTTTTCCAAGACTCTGGCATTAATTAATCGATCATATTATTGGCCCCAAATGAAACGGGATATAGTGGAATTTATAGCGTCATGTGAGGCTTGTTTGAAATCGAAACTTTCTACGCAAAAGCCGCAGGGCTTATTGGAACCTATTGAGGTAGGAAACCCAGGTCAAAAATGGGGGTTTGACTTTATAGGACCATTGCCTGGTGCTAAAGGGGGATATCAATATGCTCTAATTGCGGTAGATTATTCCACAAGGTTTTGTGTGGGGTTACCTGTTCGGAAGGCCACGGGAATAGCAATAAAAGCATTTTTTGAGAAATTATTTTCACGATTTGGGGTTCCACAAGAGGTGATTTCTGATAGTGGGACACCCCAGACATCTAAATTAGTTAAAGAGTTCTTTGGTAAATATGGAGTGGTGCATCGATGTTCCACACCATATCATCAGCAGGCGGATGGTTTGGCCGAACGTACGATTAAAACTATTATGGTTACGGTTCGTACATCATTGGTAAATTCGAAGATAGGAAAGGATTGGTCTGGAGGGTTTTTAAATGGTATTACGGCCTATAATTTCTCGAAACAGGCATCTTTGGGAGTGTCGCCGTTTTTTTTGATGCATGGCTTTATGCCGAGAATCCCTATAAATAATGTTTTGGGGGATGCAATCCCTATTGTCCCGGATAATGATGTGGAGCAGATAAGACAAGAAGCATTGGAAAAATTAAGGATAGCACAGGCACAGCAGAAAAAGCATTTTGATTTAAAACACCGCTATGTTAAATATTCTGTGGACGATTGGATTCTTATTAGAGATTTGGCCCCGGCTAAACAGGGTTTAGGTAAATTAAAAAGCCCATATCATGGGCCTTACCAAATTATAGAATGTGTTTCGGATGTAAATTATGCATTCCGAGACACTAGGATAGGAATGCCAAAAAGGTCTATAATTCATGTGTCCATGATTAAGAAGTTCAGACTAAGACGAGCTACCCCTGTTCGGTATATTTCGACTGGTCCACGCGTCATAGGGGCGCGACAGTTGATTGGTTGGTCGAATCTTGTCCGAAGAGCGCGTGGGTTCTTTGTCCGTCGTTGTTGACTTGTTGCTGAGATAGAGTTCAAGATGGTGTCATTTATGACAGCGAGTGATTTTGCTGAGTTTGAGAAGGATCTCGAGTTTTGGGGTATGCCAATGGAAAAGTTTTTGTCACCGATTGAAGCACCCCCGGAAGAAGTTTTGCATCCAGGTAGCCGAAAATTGTCATTGGAAGAGCATGAACTTTGGCTGGACGGAATTTTCTATGCCAACGAACTTCATGTTCGGGATATGCTGGCTACTAACCAACGTCGGCGAGAATTACAACGACATTCTCTCGAAATGTCACGACGGTGGGCCTGTATCCCGGACTCGGATGAGGAGGACGAGGTACCGGTTGAAAAAGTGGAGTTGGTTAAGGAAGAGGGACGACAGGATATCGAGCTATCGAGAGAAGAGAAGGCAAATTTGAAACGTATCGCTGAGGCCGTCCGGAAGTGTATGGGGATTGGGGAGCCTAAAAAGATGTCACCAGTGAAGAAGGAAGAGACGTTGGAAATTGCGGTTCCTGTTCCGAGTTGTTCTTTTTCGGCCAACGGGTTCCCGAATTCATCGACGCCTAAAAAGGAGTTGCCGGGGTCCGCATTTGCAAATGAAAAATGGTGCCGGCTATCTCGATACTTGCCGCCGGAACAGTTGACGTTGCCGCCCCGGGTTACATATAAGATGGCGGGGATTTCGGATGCCCAGTGGTATCGTGTGTGCTATGGGTGTCAACCACCGGAGGGTTTTTGGGGTTCACGAGGTTGGACACTAGAAAAAAGAATGTGGCACCAACGCTATTGGGAAAGAAAATTCCGGAATTGCAAAGTAGGTTTTCCTTGAAGTTTTAGAAGTATTTAAAGTTTTAAAAGGGGGAATTGATAAATTATAATGGGGACAATTCTAATGTTTTATTGTTTTAAATTTTTTAGTATGAGGACTGGGATGAGGAAGCCTAGATGTTCCGGATGGACCATTGGATTTTGTTCTGTGTTTGTGTTTATTTTGAAATAGTTGATTTTTGTTTTGTGTTTAAAATTTTGTCGCCCGGAGTGCCTTAAAATTGCAGGGGGGGTGTAAAGAATGTTAAAAGGATTGTTAAGAATGTTGTTCCCGCCAGTTGGCGGAAACCTTAAGAATGTTAAAGGGGATCAAGGGTTAAACCCGGGTGTGAATATAAGGAAGCACTGGCAGGTGGACGGGGAGAGACTGGCGTGGATTTAGAGACGCGTGCACGCGGGTAGGGTCAGGACGGACTCGACCACCTGTTTGTTTACCGGACTATGTTATTTCCGAATTATTATGTTAATGTGCTCGAACTTTGGTGACGACTTTGTATACGCCCGGAATTGTATTAAACACGGAATTAGATACGGTAGTTCGGGACTCGGCTTTGTCTTTTCATCTTGACATCAACACTGTCAATCTTACATGGTGGAGTGTGCGGGGTACGACACCAAGAGGTACCTGGACTAGTGGAATAAAAATGCAGAATTCGAATATTACTCGGCGACTGCGTTCGGAAACTGCTGCAGTGGGAGAAAAATCCGGAGAAATAATGATGGAAATTCCAGCTATTTGCGGAACAAGTGCGGTTGTTGCGGAAAAACAAAAAGAAGGTCAATTAGAAGAAGAAGAGAAAATACCAGAAGGAATGTTCGAGAGAATTGTTGTGTGGTCGGATGTTCGGCAGGCATTGGGATTGGTCCACGAGTGGTTGTTGGCGGCACCACCGAGGGCCGAATTGATTCTGCTGAACACTGCATTGGGTCACATAATGATGCATCCGGCTTTGACGGCATTGGCAGCGATTCCGGCAATGGGAATGCGATGCCCCTCAACTCAGATCAGTTTTCCGAAGTTTAGTGGATTGACAGACGCGCAAGAATTTGTAAAGGCATTTGAAATGGCTGGCCGAAATGGAGGATTGGGAGAGGCAGAATTGCCGGGTCAACTTCGAGGTTCTTTGACTGGAAATGCGGAGAAATGGTATCAGGTCCGTGAGAGAGAATTAGGAGTAGCAACGTGGAATCAGCAGAAGAAATTGCTATTGGAATATTTTTTTGCCCCACAAGATGATGCTGAGATGTTCCGAAGAGTGTGCGACCGTCGACAAGGACAAAATGAGAGCATCCAAGATTTTTTGTCCGATATGGAGTGGCTTTGTTTTAAAATGGATCCGGTGATGCCCGAAAAAACAAGAAAGCAGCTCATCATGAATGGATTGTTACCATTCTATCAAATGCAAATTCGGGGACGAATTCCTGCTGATGTCCTAACTCTGTGGCAGCTATTGACAGAATTAGAGATCGGATTTAGACAACGACCAAGAGGTTTAGAAAATGGAATGGGACAGAGGAATGGGAATGCAGTATATCAAGGATGGGGATCAGGACCCCAATCGATGAATAGAGGATCCTGCTTTGAGTGCGGCGAAGTGGGACATATCCGACGGTTCTGTCCAAGGATTGCACCACAATCTTCCGGAAATATGGCGACCGGAGGTGGACCAGGATATGTAAAGTTGCTGACAAACACGGATAAGCTAATGACAATTGCATTAACGATTGGAAAAAATGTGATAAATGCTACGGTGGATACGGGTGCTGTGGTTTCCGTCATGACCGATAGGATGGCCCGAAAATTAGGTTTGTCTTTGGTGACGGGTCAGTCGGCTGTCCGTCCTCTGCTTGATGCCTCGCAGCGGGTGGTCCCATGTAAAGGTACAGTCCGGGTGACATTTAGAATGTTTAATCAGTTGTTTTGTCATGTGTTCCGTGTAATTGTACAAGCATCACCAATGGTTCTATTAGGGATGGATTTTTTAAGGGAGGTAGGGTTAGCGGTGTTGCCAAAAGAGGGAAGATTTTTTTTTGAAAAGTGTCCAGACAAGAAATTTCCGGAGGTGGTTGACGAACAGGCAAAGACGATGCCGATGGAAGGGGAGGGACAGGTCGTATTAGTAAGGCCTGTGGAAGAAGAAAAAGAAAACAAAAAGGGTGATTCGGTTTTGGCAATGTCATCTTTTCCGGTATTTGCTGTGCGAGCTGAGACATTGGGGCCTTTTTCGACGGCCTTTGTTTATTGTAGTTTACCAATGGGAACTCCGGTGGATGTGACTTGTATGTTGGTGTCATCACCTAGGTGTGACCTTTCAACTAAATTGGCGGCGGGAATATTTGTGGCTGAGGGGCCCCAGTGCCGATTGTTCCAGGTCGGTAATTTAACAGATTCACAGGCGACCATTAGGGCGGGAGAAATTTTGGGACATGCTAGAGTATTGAGTTCGGAAGAAGTTGAGATGTCAGGGGATCAAATTCTAAAAATCGGAGAAGATATAACGAGGGATTCAAATAAGGGAAACGAATTTTTCGAAGCATTAAATATAAATAAAGAATTGCCGAAACAGGAATATAGAGAATTGGAAATATTATTGGGGGAGTTCCGAGACACTTTTGCGATGTCGTCAGAGGAATTTAGATTGAGTTCTCTTCCAGCACATACGATTAAATTAACTTCTGACCGACCGATTTATGTACCTCCAAGGCGTGAGTCGGAGCCAATTCGAGAAATTGTACATGCCGAAATTGCAGAGATGCTGGGACAGGGAGTTATTAAACCCAGTTCTAGTGCTTTTTCAAGCCCGATTGTTTTGGTTAAGAAGAAGGATGGAGCCTGGAGATTTTGCGTGGATTATAGGCGGTTGAATTTAATTACTAAGCCTGATTCCTATCCAATTCCAAGAATTGACGACGCATTGGATGCGTTGCAAGGGTCCCAATATTTTGCGACATTGGATTTGATGTCCGGCTATTGGCAACTGCCAATGGAAGAGGGTGATCAGGAGAAAACTGCATTTTCTTGTTCGGCTGGTCACTTTCAGTTTCAGAGGATGCCTTTTGGATTATGTAATGCCCCTGCTACAATGCAGCGGGGCCTTGATCAGATATTATTGTCTCTTAAGTGGCAGAGCTGTCTCGTTTATTTGGATGACATTATAGTCTTTGGAGCTTCTTATTCGGAATTCCTGAAAAACTTAAGATTGGTATTGGAGATATTGAGAAAATTTAATTTGAAATTACGTCCCGCAAAATGTTATTTTGGATTTCCGGAGGTGAAATATTTAGGACATATGGTTACAAGACAGGGTGTATCCGTGGACCCGGAAAAGATTAGTGCTGTTCGAGATTTTAAAGTCCCCAAGGATAGAGTGTCAGTCCGTTCATTTTTGGGACTAGCGGGTTATTACAGGAGGTTTATATTAGGATTTGCAGCTTTGGCCCAACCTTTGTTTGACCTTACGAAATTGACGAGGGAATTTAAATGGTCGGAACCATGTCAAAAAGCGTTTGAGGCCCTTAAGTTAGCCCTTATATCGGCTCCAGTATTACAAATGTTTAATCCGATATTGCCATTGACATTACATACAGATGCCTCTTTAATTGGACTTGGTGCAGTTTTATATCAGGGGAATGGGAAAGAGCAGGGGGTCATTTCATATGCTAGTCGGGCCCTGACGTCAGCTGAAACAAAATATACTGTGACGGAATTGGAGGCGTTGGCAATTGTGTGGGCAACGGAGAAGTTTAGACATTATCTGTTTTTGCAACCATTTACTATAGTGACTGACCATCATGCGTTATGTTATCTAAAAGCATTGAAAAACCCCTCGAATAGGTTGGGAAGATGGGTTACAAAATTAGAGGAATTTCAATATGATATTAAATATAAGAAAGGAGGTTTACATTGTGAAGTTGATTGTTTAAGCCGGTTTCCGGTGGGTCCCCCTGACGAGGTAGAAGATGAGGATGCATTTCTCTTTTGCCTTACGCATAAATTGGACTTGACAATTGAGCAGAGTAAGGACCCATCATTGCAGGATTGGAAAGAAAAAGTAGGAGTAGGTGTGGTTCCTCCAAGGGGTTATGTTATTTTGAATGAGGTACTATATTTTTTTCAACCAGGGAGTTCGCCAAGATTATTGTTTGTGGTGCCTAGTCATCTACGGATAAGAATTATGGAACAATGCCATGATTCCCCTTTTGCTGGTCATTTTGGTTTTTCGAAAACATTGGCGTTGATTAATCGTTCATATTATTGGCCCCAAATGAAACGGGACATAGTCGAATTCATAGCATCATGTGAGGCTTGTTTGAAATCGAAACTTCCTACGCAGAAACCGCAGGGTTTATTGGAGCCCATTGAGGTGGAAAATCCGGGTCAAAAATGGGGGTTTGACTTTATAGGACCGTTGCCGAGCGCTAAAGGGGGGTATCAATACGCTTTAATTGCGGTAGATTATTCCACAAGGTTTTGTGTAGGGTTGCCTATTCGGAAGGCTACGGGAATAGCCATAAAGGCATTTTTTGAGAAATTATTTTCGCGATTTGGGGTTCCACAGGCAGTGATTTCGGATAGCGGGACACCTCAGACATCTAAATTAGTTAAGGAATTTTTTTGTAAATATGGAGTGGTGCACCGATGTTCTACACCTTATCATCAACAGGCGGATGGCTTGGCCGAACGTACAATTAAAACCATTATGGTTACGGTTCGTACATCATTGGTGAATTCGGAAATAGGAAAGGATTGGTCTGTTGGTTTTCTTGATGGGATTACGGCTTATAATTTTTCTAAACAAGCATCTTTGGGTGTGTCTCCGTTTTTCTTGATGCATGGCTTTACGCCGAGAATTCCTATAAATAATGTTTTGGGAGATGCAATCCCTATTGTCCCGGATATTGATTTAGAAGAGATAAGACAAGGGGCAGTAGAAAACTTACAGACAGCACAAGGACAGCAGAAAAAGCATTTTGATTTGAAACATCGTTATGTGAAATATTCTGTGGATGATTGGATCCTGATTAGAGATTTGGCCCCGGCAAAACAAGGTTTGGGGAAATTGAAAAGCCCGTATCATGGGCCGTACCAAATTATAGAATGTATATCTGATGTCAATTATGCTTTTCGAGATACTAGAGTCGGAATGCCAAAACGGTCTATTATTCATGTTTCAATGATTAAGAAGTTTCGGTTACGACGTTCGACCCCTGTTCGATATATTTCGACTGGTCCACGCGTCAGTGGTCCGAGGCGCGTGATTGGTTGGTCAAGTTTGGTTAGAAAGACGCGTTGGCTCTTTGTTCGTGCGAGCTGACTTGTTGCTGGAAAGGGTGCGAACATGGTTTCCTTTATGACGGCGAGCGATAGAGCGGAGTTTGAAAAAGAATTGGAGTTTTGGGGCATATCGATTGAAAGATTTTTGTCACCAATTCCGGCACCTCCGGAGGAAGTTTTACGTCCGGGTAGCCGTAAGTTATCCAAAGAGGAGGAAGAGTTGTGGCTGGATGGCATTTTTTATGCCAACGAACTTTATGTTCGAGATTTGTTGGCGACTAATCAGCGTCGTCGGGAATTGCAACGACATTCGTTGGAAATGTCACGACGTTGGGCGTGCATTCCGGATTCGGATGAGGAGGAATGTCTTCCGGATAAAAAGGTGGATTTGGTCAAGGAGGAAGGACGACAAGACATTGAGTTGTCAAACGAGGAGAAGGCGAACTTGAAGCGCATTGCTGAGGCTGTTCGGAAGGCTATGGGGATGGTGGATCCTCCAAACAAGTTACCAGGGAAGAAGGAGGAAGCGTTAGTGATTCCTGTTCCTATTCCAGTTACTAATCCAGTTCCTGTTCCGGTTCCGAGTTGTTCGTTCTCGGCCAACGGGTTTCCAAATTCATCGGTGCCTAAAAAGGAGTTACCGGGTTCTGCATTTGCGAATGAAAAATGGTGCCGGCTGTCTCGTTATTTGCCGCCGGAACAGTTGACGTTGCCACCCCGGGTCACGTATAAGATGGCGGGGATTTCGGATGCCCAGTGGTATCGTGTATGCTATGGGTGTCAACCACCAGAGGGTTTTTGGGGTTCACGAGGTTGGACACTAGAGAAAAGAATGTGGCACCAACGATATTGGGAGAGAAAATTCCGGAATAATAAAGTAGGTCCTCATTTAGGTTTTAGAAATATTTAAGAAAAATTTTTAAATGGGGGGAGAAAATTAATTTAATTTGGGAAAATTCTAATATTTTACTGTTTGAATTTTTTTAGTATGATGAAGGAGACGATGAGGATTAGATGTTCCGGATGGGCCATTGGTGTTGCCGATTTGTTTATTTGTATTCATTTTAAGTTTTTTTTGTGTTTTTGAAAGTGTCGCCCGGAGTGCGTGAACATTAGGGGGGGGATGTAAAGAATGTTGTTCCCGCCAGTTGGCGGAGATGTTAAGAATGTGGGGGGGTTCAAGGGTTAAGTCCGGGGTTAA
>JAQGBN010000031.1:0-14456 GCA_034698465.1 Tachypodoiulus niger | reverse complement strand
TTCATAGGTCATCACTGATGGATTCATCACAGGTGGTGGGTGACCAGCCACCATGCTTGAAGCCCTGGTCTTATACCTTCAGGAGTCAACTGAAATATTTCATCCATGCTGGCAAACTTATTTTGTATTAGACCTACACCGATCAAAGTATCCCTTAGCAATCACTTATCAATTAAGCTTCAATTGATTTGGAAATGGACATTTTTGTCAGTTACACTGACCTATTCAGACGTGTCACCCAACCGTGCCTCCTTGGAATCCCTGCGATGGCGTTTAGGAGCATGCTGTAACCAGATTTTGATCACAGACTCTATGGTAGCCTCCTTCGCTTCAGGAAACGTCTTTCTTAGCGATCCTTATATGGTGTAAAACATGCTTATTATCAGGGAAATTTCCAATTCATCATTCTGCAACATCCTTAAGATATCTACTTACTGATCGAAACATCTTTAATTAGAAGTTTCGCAAACCATCTTTTCGTGCCAAAACCTTTAAAGTTAAAATGCAATGCTAACTAATTTGTACGTAAACAGTTTTCGCAGCAGAATGTTAGTGGCACGTTTCACTTCAACACCTCCCATCTTTGATAACACTGAAATCTGCAAATATATTAAACATTAGCTGTATTCTAACATAATTTCAAAGCTTACTAATTAATTTGCATACAGTTTGTGGAATATTAGTGGAAATTTTCAAAAATTCCTCCGTTTTCTTTAATTCACTAATTGAATTCATTGGCAATGGCACCAGAAGTTCGACATCTGCGTCTTCAAGATCCAATTCTCCACGACTCAGAAGCACCTGCAACATCCTATCCTGGATTTTCATAAAGCAGATGACCTTTTCAGTAAGCTCGTGGATGCTTTCCAAGATTTTCTTATAAAAAACCAACTTTGAACCTGAAGCTGCTTCTATACTAATAAATATTACAAATTACACATAGTGCATTATATAATGTAGTTTAAATATATACCTTTGCTGGAACTTGGCGTGGAACTCCTTGGGAGCATTTGTGGGTGATTATGCATCTAATGACCCCAACGAACATCGGTGGGAGAGTATAAGGCTTGAGTGTATAAGATCTTCAGATAAACTGAACTCTGTAAATACATAAATGAGATAAGATACATTAGTATAAATCCCACATAACCTGATAAAAATGCATTTCAGCTCAATAATGCATTTCAGGCAGAACTGCTTACAAACCCGAGCATTGGACAGACTCATCAACAAACGTTTCATCGAGTTCATAGTCCTGCATTAGCTTTTCTTTAGGATCTTTCCGCAGCCAAGAATCTTTTTCCTCTTTAGAGGTTGTTAAATCTAATTCGAGCACTGTTTTTTCACATTTTCGATGGGCTTTTTCGTAAGATTCTGTAGGAGAAATAATTGCATTACCATTATTCAAATATTTCGCATGTATATAAAGGATTATATCACTTAGTAAATTTGTTTAACTTGAATGACTTTGTTAACCTGTTTGGGTTATGATGGAAGCCAATAAACATTTTCTTTATTTCTTGCTGTTTACATTCGGAGAAGTTTTCCTTTTAACAGCTTGCGTCAATTTTATGGAGACCATTGCAGGCCACCAAACATGTATCTTGCATGGTGTTACTCACTTGGATTGCACCACAGCAACCCCATTATCTTCGAATTCAACAAAGGCATACATTTCCTTTTCATTAACAGACTAAAATATTAAGCAAAGTAATTAAAATATGTAAAATAAATACTCTAATGCATATGTACATATATCCTGTACAGTACATTTGAAGGGAATTACACTTACATTTTATAACAGTTGGTATAAAAGTCCCTAATTGGTGTACTTAGAATTCTCATATTTTGGTTGAAGGGTGTTTTAATGATACAATTTTAAACTATCAATGTGTCTTAGCATTGCATTGGATTTATTTTTTATGTGATCCAGCCTGTATTATTATTAAATAAGTACAGTAAAACCCCGATTATCAGAGAGGATGATCCGCTCGTGCCCTCAAGTTAAAGAAAGTACAATCTAAAATCAAGAAAAGGTTTTCCAAAGAAGCAGAAACGAGTGACTGTTTTTTTAAGGCCTAACAACACTTGTTTACTGTACTGTTCTTCATTTTAGTGATTTAGATGCAGAGCAAAGGTTTCTGCTGTACTGTTTATATTTTTAGTTTTACATATTGTTTTTTGCTCAATAAAACCGGTTTTATGCTGAAATAATTTTTCTTAGTGTTTTTACATCATTTTTGGTCTTTTTTGGGTTATCTGCACTTTTTTGCTATATGCGGTGCTATCGCTAATCGGGGGTTCTACTGTACTTTATACAATCTATTCATGGTGAAGAATAGAAATTTAGCAAACCGTTTGTTACGAATTGGCAGTAACACATATTTTCTTATTTCATTTGAAAATGGAATTACAGAGTAGCTGGAGGTCAATTTGGAAACTTCATGACAATGTAGATCTTGAGAATTGCATGGATAATTAAACAAAGCAACCTGATTGCAAAATTTATTAACACAGGAAAATATTTAGGAAATTTATACAGAATATGTTTCTCACTAACATAATTTCATTTTCATGACTAATGCAATTATCCCCTAAACTGTCTACATTTACCTTAAAATTTTGATTTAAAAGAACTTTATATTGCTTCATTTCCAAACAAGATTCTATCTCAGGACCCTCATTATGCTCAACTTTGACCTCAAGCTGTATGGATTTATTGCATGTCTGCAAATCGTCGCCTTTGCTGTGCAATCCATGTAGCCTTCGAGACACCTGCATTAATGGATTTTGTGAACATTAAATTAAAGATTTTAATTTTCCCAAATATGTTTCAAAAGAAAAGGCACTGAAGTTATCGAATGAGCCAAAGTGTTTGCAATCCTCTGCTAAGTGAATAAGATTGTGCACATTATATATACTGAACCATTCCCCATATAATGATGCACAATGCTTCACAAACATGCTTAATAGCTCATTGGCATAATCAAGCCATTCTGCAGAGAGTTCACTTTTGCATAGAATTCGAATTGCACAGTGAAGGAGCATGACATTTTTATAAACTGAATCATTCAACACTCCTTTGAATGCCACTACTCCTGTAAAGTAACATTAATTGATACTCAAGTCACCTTAAACTTATCTAATTCTGTCAAGGACCTAGGCTTCCGTGCAAATTCCATTGGGATGTGTTTCGACAATTTTAAGAAGTTGCTATCAATTGTTGAAACATTTCCAGCTGAAATACGAGTTTTCAATGGGCCACAGAACCAAGTCAAGAAAAGCTTTTTCGCCACGCCTAGGCATACCAAATGCATATAGTCTAGTGGAAACATAGAAACCATGTTGACATTAGAATATTGTAAGGGGGATACTCCATTATGATGTTGTGGATCATCTTGGTTGTTGAAAACAACATCATTTCTTAGTGGCAAATTGTTGTTGAGATATACAACTCTACGTTCACGATATTCTCCTGGTTCAGTGCATTTCTCGCATGCTGAGTATCCAGTATGACCTTTTATGCATTTCATATAGCTTCTCGCAGGGGCATCACAGCAAAATAACCTAATAACCACTCGAAAATTTTGGTTTCCATCCAACAAGCCATTGACAGTTAAGGCATCTAATTCCAAGAGAAACTCTTTAAGGTAATCACACAAAGGGCTCGGTTTGCCATTCCCATAAAAAAGACCAACAATGAATGGTTTTTGATTCATTGTTTCAGCAATTTTACACAAGATTGGCCAAAATTGAGTATTCCGACTTTTAAATAATGGTAGGCCGTCAATGTTGAAAATAAGTGATATCATGTTTGTGTCAGGCTTAAAACTTTTTTTGTCTAAGAATGCCATTCCTTAAACCAAAATGCACATAATCACCATTTTCAAGATGCTGGCTGTCAATACTTCGTGGGGTGGATAACAAAGTGCGAGGATCATTTGGCAGGTCTAGTTGCAAGGGCTGCAATATCCGTGTTAATTCACGAATAGCATTGTGGCGTATTTGATATTTTAATGCCCATTCAGCCAGCTGTTTTTTAAATTCATTAGATGGGTTACTGTCTGTGACATCCATACTTTCTTCACTATGTCGCATGACCAGTGAATCTGAATCCATTTCATCCTCTGATTCAGACATGTTATTTATGTCAAGTGATATGTTTGTTTCTTGACAATTCACATCAACCAAGTTGGGGGAATTATTCATGTCAATAGTTAAGTTAATGTCATCAGGGCTCTCCCTAAAACTTGCCATGTTTCTTTCAATATCATGAATGTCACCCTCAGCCATAACCTTGGCGCGTCATTTACACTGTTTTGCAGAAATCAGAATGTCTGAATCCATGATGACTTTACAATGTAAGACTGAATTGCAACTCAGATAGGTCTTTATAAGGGTTATCCTCAAAACTGTTTTAAGGCTATGAAACTTAATTCAATCTGACTATAAACATTAATACATGCCACAGCTAAGACCCATTTAATTGTAAAATTGTTCCCATTTGTAATGAAACACCTTCCGTGTTAACACAACATTTGATCGTCAATTGGATTTTAGCTGATGAGCATTTGTAACCTTTAAAAACAATGAAAATGTCACGTATTCCAAAACTTAATAGCAATTACACCTTCTTTGTTTGATGCAATTTTTGTATAATGGACTGTTGGATGCCTATTTCTGAAAAGAAATGTAATGGTTAAAGCAACACAAGGGTTAGGAAAGCAACACTGTAAAGGGCTTAAGAAAACAAGGAAAGATAATACAATTGTGTTTGAGCATAAGTAATCTAGCAAAGTAGTGCTTTCACTAAGCACATACAGAGCGATTGCTTGAAATGCTATCATTCAATGAGCAAATTAAATTGAGTTAATGCAGGACTTGTGTATGAGCATAAGTAATCTATCAAAGTAGTGCTTTCACTAAGCACGTACAGAGCGATTGCTTGAAATGCTATGTTGCGATGATATACAATCATTAAATGAGCAAATTTCTATTCTACGAAACATATGCAATAATGATGTTTATTTTAAAATGCCTTATTTTATCAAGTGCAAACATGTACAGTACGTCGTGTTTGACATATTTATCAATCAGTGATTATTAAGACTGAACCGGATTATTATTGTCAATGGTACACCTTTATTAATAAATTATAATTTCGTTTCTTGATCGCCGAAAAAATTCATTTTGAGTCGTAATAATGACTGATTGATAATTATGTAAAACACGACGCACGTTTTTACACTTGATAAAAAAAGGCATTTTCAAAAAAAACATAATCATCGTTGAATGTCATGAGTGCAAACATGTACGTCGTGTTTGACATATTTATCAATCAGTGATTATTAAGACTGAACCGGATTATTATTGTCAATGGTAAATTTTTATTAATAATTTATAATACCATGCAGAAATGCTTAAAGTTTTTGACTTACCTTTAACGAAAATTTACGAAGACGAAGAAACGTTCCAGCCACGATCGCATCACCACCAAATACAACAAAGGACCGTCACTTGGTGGCGCCGCTGTGCAGCATCCGGTTTCTCCTTAAGTTGCGACATTTCCGGCCATCGGCTGACAGTTTTCTTTAGCAGACGATTATCCGTTAGCCGAAATGGATTGGGCGGGCTGTTCAAAATTAAAATAATTAATTAAAATAAAATGACGTCCATTGTTGACATTTTTGGAACGATCCAAGAATGTGCCAAAAAAATGACGTCCTTTGGTAACATTTTTGGAACGATCCAAGAATGTGACAAAAAATTGACGTCCTTTGCATGGTAACATTTTTGGAACGATCCAAGAATGTGCCAAAAAAATGACGTCCTCTTGGTGAAATTTTTTGAGCGATCCAAGAATGTGCCACTTAAATGAATTTCCTTTTGGTGACATTTTTGGAACGATCTGAAAGGTGACAAAAAAATGTCGTCCTTTTGGTGACATTTTTGGGACGTCCCAAAGGTGACAAAAAAATGACGTCCTTTTGGTGACATTTTTGGGACGTCCCAAAGGTGACAAAAAAATGATAAAAAATGACGTCCCATTGATGACATTATGACGTCCTTTTGACTTGGGACGTGTTTGGGACGTCCCAAACACGTCACTGTGCTACGTGGGCAGTGAAATAATTAGTTTTTAACTTGGTTCTTTAACAAAGATATCACTGTGGTAAGATAGAAGTACTTTTTCACAGATGAGTCTGATAGGATACTAACAAAACAAGGAGAGTAAAGGCACCTGAAAAATGTCTGGTCTCTCTAAATTTTTAATTAAATAAATGTGAACAAAAGACATCATTGTGGTACAGTGGAAGTACTCTATCAACATTAAGTCTTAAAGAATACTGACTATATGAGGAGAGTTCAGACACCTAAAAATATCTGGCCTTCCTAAAAACTAAAAAAAGGAAAGAGTGAAAGTGGTGCCCAGTCAGAGCTTCGTCCAGGGATTAAAAGGTATTGTGTAAATAACTTTAATAAGGACTAAGCAGTCTCTAAGAATAATGCTGTAGTAAACGGTTACTAGATTGATGGAAGAAACGAGTGGGCCATAAAGCTGAAAAGCACAAGGGCTAAAGGCTTTAGTAAATTATTGTCTCTAACTAATTATCCCTCTGCGGACCTTCTAGGCAAAAGTTTGTAAACTAAAAGACAGCTGTGCATTGTCAATAAGCCTTTCGCTTTGGTCTTAACATCCAGTGGCCATTAAAATATAAGCAACAATGGCCATACAGCTTTAAAAGGGCACCAAAACCTTCAGTGTTGTTGCTTTTGTAGCTTGTGCTGTTTCTTACAAAAGTATGGAAACAACAGCTACGTTTCTTGCAAGTAGCAAAATGATGACAAAGAGTCTCTGACCCCTGCAGATTCTTTGCTGTTTAGGAAAGGGTTAAAGGCCTAAGCCCCTAAGGCTTTGACCTGTTTGTAAATATTTTATTGTTTAAGTGTGTTTCTAGTACTGTGCTGCATGAATATTTTTATATATTTACTTTCTTTCCTTGATTTGACTAGTTTCGATTATAACAAATAGCCAACAAAAATCCAAGAAGCCAATTAACTATGGCTATGACAATGTCTTCTAAGACAATAAAATTTGATAGCTTAACAAATGATTAATTTATATTTTTAGTCATATAAGAGAAGTCTGTAAGAGGCAAGGCCTTAATTACAAAAAACAAAATTAAAGACTTTAGAATTGCTATTTTTTTAAATATAAAAGATTTAATTTTGAAATATAAAGAGGACGTTTAAGAACTTATTAGACTAAGTTTAAGAATAAAATTTTTTTTAAAAGAATTGCAGTACCAATTTATTGAGGATGTTGCTAAGGCTAATGGCAATGTGTTGCAGGATTACCCTGGTAATCTAATGGCGCAACAGGGAGCCAACACTTGTGTAGAATTTAAATCAAATTCTGGGGAGGAGGTAGAGATAGCAGATGAGAGTGAGCTTTTATGTGAGTTAAATAAAGAGCCCAGTGGAACTGAAGCTGTCTGTAAAAAATGTACGCTAAACAGCTATAAGGCACGTAAAATAGAAAATAAGTGGAATTCTGTGGATATAATAGAAGTGTTTTTCGGACACATTTAGATAGTTAAATCCTATACCACTAGTAGTGATCCAGAATGACAAACTAAAATCTTTTTTAATAGAGCTTCACAAATTAGTGTGGCTGATGCCTTAAACGGTCTAAAAAAGATTTGGTCTCTATTTGTCATTAAAGAAAAAACAACAAAAAGAGATCAACTATTTGAAGCAAATCATACATCAATATGCTCAAAAAAATAAAAATACTGCTAATTCAGTTGAACAAGAAAACAAGCAAGTTAGCAAAAATTAGTTTACTTTTTCTTAGATAGTGGCTAAATATAAACCACTGGTTTTTAGATAAAAAGTCACTAACAATAAAAAAGTTCCAAAAGTACCTAAAGAAACAAACCTAACATACAATAATTCTTTAATAAGACAGGAAGCTTTCCGCTTCATCACTGTGGTAAAGAAGGCTTCCAATGGCAGTTGGGATGATAATGGTTTAACCGATCTTCAAGTGGAGTTCAAACCAAATTAGATAGATTATTAATAAAATTGATGGTCTTAGAGCAGTTTGGGGCATGAGGTCGGGGATAGTGGTACTCAAAAGATGTAACCACAAGCTGCAAGAAAAAGTATAAAATATTATAAAGAGTATAAAATATTATAAAAATTATATTATATTAAAAATTATATAATACTTAATTAATATAATAATGTAATAATATTATATAATAATATTAATAATTTATTTATTATATTATTTATTATATTATAAAAACGATATATGTTGAAAGAGACAGAAATAAGGAGACAAAAAATGGTTATAACTGGCTAACCTCTTAGCATAAAGAAGGATGAAGTAGTTGTTGAACTCGTGAAAGACAATCCTGACCTCTATGCTGCTTTGCAGGGACCACTAAGCGAGCACATTGTAGTTTAAAAATCAGGAAAAATGTCTATGTAAAGGTTTTGTCTCAAGCCTACCAGTATCTTATCAGAAATGATAAGATAAATGTTAGATGGACATCACATGCTGTGCAGAAGCATATTTTGATTATCAGAGGTTTTAAATGCCACCAGTATGGCCATATTTACAAGGAATGTGTCGAAAAAGAACAGAAATGTGCTCGGTGAGGTAAAAAGCATAACATGCAGACCTGTAGGAGAGATCGAAATTTCTCTAACTATCTTAAGCATATATTAGAATTTAATAATAGGGCTTATTTGGTGTTTGATCCTTTATGCCCAGTTCTTATAAACCTTAAAAACAGACTTAAGAAAATGACTAATTATGGCCATTAAGTATACTTTCAAACTCTTAAAAATAAACTTAGGAAACGTAAAGAAGCTAATGCAATGGCACAGCCAATTAGTCAAAATTATAACTTGTTTGTGTTCAATAACTGTGTGAGTAACTCTATTGCAATCTTATGTGGTTCAGTCACTCTATTTGAAAAAAAAGTTAAAATCAGAACAATCACTAAGACCAACCTTTAGATAACAGCTCTGTTGGATTGTAAAGTCATTGTTTTGCAGTTACTTTGCTTAAATATGATCTGCATAAATTTATACTGCTTATCAATATGTTTGTTGCCTCCAATGTAAGCCTTTATCCTATCTTTGCTAATATAACATGCATAAAAAATGTAAATATCTCACAATAATAGTGGAAGATATGAATGCCAAGCATCATTCTAGGGAAAGCAGAGAGGTGGATGACCATAGAGCTAAACTTATAGACTTCATAGTCCTTAAAAAATGTTATGTGCATAAAAACAAAAGCTTTTGGCCAACGTTTCTAACAGATAAAGCCCAGGGCAGACTGATACATGGTCTAGACCATAGCCTTTGGTAAATATTAGATAATAAACAATTTAGCGACCACAAGTACATCAATTTTGAAATCAGTCTAAAATCAATCTCTAGCCCACTGGTTGAAATCCCTGTTCGTTACCAATGAAGGAATGCACTATGGCAGATTTTTAAGAAGATTCTGGTTTAAAATGTTGCTCACACTCCACAGGATAGACTTGAAGAACATGCAGTTGGTTTTCAGGAGTGCATGTGCTGCCTTAATGAGAAAAGTGGTAAAAGGTTCAAGAAAGTGGAATGTGTGGTGGTCCAGGGATCTCGAAATTTCATAACGTAATTTAAATAATTCCTGTTAAGTTTTTTAAAATGCTACAAGTTACGTTAGATATACAAAAATTAACGCATTGTCTATTAAAACCTGATATTGGAAAGTAAAAATAAATTTATTGAAAATATATTGCAAATCCGAAACACCAAAAAAAAACCATTTCGACTACTATACAATGTTCTTAATAATAAACATTCATATACAGTAATAATGTCTAATATTAAAATACTGGAGGGAACCTTGACTTATTCACAAGAAAATGCGTTGGCTGAATTAATATAGCAATATTTTCCTGATGACAATCCTGCGGATGATTTTGAGCAACAAAATGCGATTAGGCAAATGACTTAAATGGCGTCAGAAGCATTATAGGAGTAGGTTTCCTCTCGAGTGATGTCCGCAGCAGTTGCGGAGGTTAGGTTCGCAAAGGCAGTGGAGACATGAGTGGAGAATTGATACTCGCAAGGTTTGCGGGGTCCGGTATCTCACCTGGGCACACGAGGGGTCTTCGGTCGTGAAGCGTCGCTGGATCCGTGGGTCACAGATAGTGCGAAATAACGGAGGCGTACTTAGGAGAGATACGATATAATAGATTTTAATGAAAATAGCAAGAGTCGTGGATACAACAGAGCAAAACAGAAAACTAATGAAAGTCTTTAAAATGTTCTTCCAGAGGTCCAGAAGAGAGAGTGTCTCAAGTGGAGGATCCAGAGAGAGTGTCCGACAGAGGAATCTCTCTCCGTTTTATGTCCGCCGTCTTGAGGGGTGAGTACAAGGGCGGGGCTCCTATGGTTGGAGCAAGGTGCTGGCCTCTGGTGATGGCTACAGTCCCTACATCCCCCAAATATAAAAGAAGGGTTATATTTATCTAATTGGACTGTCCATCAGAGTCCTCACTGTTAAGCCATGTCCTCGGGCTTGCCATGGGCACGTTGATCCATGATGAGCACGACAGCTTTTTCTAATCGCGTCAATTTGGCGGATGCCGGAATTCCTGCGGGGTTGTTGTGGCGTCGGGATTGCGGGATTTGGTAGGCCCCGTCCCAATGCAGAAAACAGTCAGCGTAGCGATGGCTGGTGCTGTGACACCAGTAACATGCTTCCTTGCCACCTCCAGGACGTTTCAGGCGGCGTAGGTCCCTCCAGTATGAATAGTCCCAGTCGCCGTGTTTAGGTTGCAGGAATTGATCTGAGGTGTCAGCATTCTCCATGTTGATTTTCTTCCTACGGTACTAAGCAAGTTTCGCAGGATCCTCCAGAGTTTGAGGAAGTGGCAATCGCAGATACTGGTTAAGGGTCAGATGGTCGTTGTATTCTCCCTTTTGGATGGTCCAACGACGACCCGACACGTTGCTTGCCAATTTCCTGTTGTGCGGCTTATCGTCCTTCGAATCCGATATAGTTGACTTCACCGGGCTCGTGGCCTGGCGCTTTCTGGGGGAATAGGATGTCCGCGGACGTCGGCTGGCTTTCTTACCAGGTGAACGGACTCGAGTCGGCGGCGACCTTGGCTTGGCCGCTGAAGCCTGTACGTCATCCGAACGTTTGGCCTGACGTTGACGTTTCGGTGGAGGGTCCGAGATACCTTTGACCCTAGCGTAACCCAGGCAGGCATCGCTACGTGGTCTCTCCCGTTTCGGGGCTGGTTCCTGTCGCGGGGTGCGCGGGGACGACGAACCGCTACGCAAAACCCTAGGTGGCGTACGCGCACGCCGTGCGATGCCCGAATGGCCCGCAACTGGCGAATCTCGTCCCGTTGAGCGTCTCTTGTGGTCCCCAGGCGGCGGCGGGCAAGGTACCCCTGGTGATGCTGGTGAGCCAGTTTGAGATAGAATAAGGCCATCCGAGGAAATGTCCATGTGCAGTGCCACAGCGTCCGGTACTTGAGCCCCTGGGTCCTCTTGATGCTCCGTATTCACTTCATCTAAGTGCGCCGCCAATTCCGACGAGTTGTTGAGGGATAGTAGCCCCTCGACTGCCACTAGGCTAGGCGGTGAAATTTTGTGCGAAACCGCACCAGCTACTGACTGGGACTATGGTGAGGTTTCCGCCCGGCTTGTGGTTGTCGCGGGTGCTGCTGGAGGATCGTCTCGGTCATTTCCAGGGTCCGGCGTGGAGTGTCGGTGGTTTCCCGAAGGAACACCAGCCTCTAGCAGTGCTAGTAGTGGAAGAGCTTTAGTCAGCAAGAGTTGCGAGGTGACGTACCTGCGGTGTAGGGCTTCATAGGTATCCCGTACATCCCGCAACTGGTCTTATGTTGCCTGATTGACATGGTGTTGAATAACATCATTCGAAGCGAACCCTCGCCGATCCCGCGAGCATGCCGCAAAGGCATCCAAAACTTGGCCTACCAAAGTAGTAGACGTCGTGACGTCTCTACGGCTAGTGGCCACTTCTAATGCTCGGAACAATGGTTCCTGAGCCCGCTGAATCAAGTCCATGGACATGGCAATGTTTTCAAATACTGGCGGTGTGAGGTTGTAAAAGACCGGATGGTCTCGGCCTGCATTGGGAGGATGTTCCCTCGGCGTGGGACACCGTAGGACGAGCTCACCAGCCGTCGGAACTGTAGCGCCTGTCCTCGGTGTAAGTCCAGCCTGGTCTTCCACCGCAATGTACCGCGGAACCGGCGTGTCCGCATCGAGATCGAGATGGACTTGAATTCGATTGATAAAGGGAAGCAAGTCGTTATGATCCATTCTAAGACAACCGCGGACTGGGGTACGCGATAACAGGAGGTAAGGTACAATTAAAGTGACTAAGTCGGTAGCTGAGAACGAAGTGAGCTTTGACACGGCGAAGTGGATCAAGAGCGCGTCGTCTTCCTTTGTCGTGTTGAGTTTAAATTTTTGAATCATCCCAGTCACCGTTGTAAAGTAAACAACTTTATAGCGATCGTTGCATTTGTCCGTTGCGGCCATAAAGATGGGTCCAGGCTTTGAACGGGACTAATGCGATTGACACGCGGCCCGCGTCCTTTGAAGCAGCGTCACAGATGCGCGTTGCTAATGGAGCGAGTGGTGTCCGGTGACAAGCATCGCTCTTAGCCCGGGAGTTGGCCGGGCCAGTTGGCTACCCCAATGTATTCTATTAATAGATCGTCAATACATTGGGATTCACCTTTATTGTAGAACTCTAGGTTTATGACGTCCGGATAGATGCGAGCTAAGGATCTTGGCCACCCGCGAAGAACTAACTGATAGGCCGCCATCGCCAGTTTGTAGAAGAGGGTTCTATCAGCATTGAATTGCCCAGGATACTTGGAATTCATATCTCTGAGTTCGACAAAATGAGCGATGGTAATGTATCTCTGAACGTATAGTTAATGCACGTCTGATGATAGGCCTTGTTGGTGTACATATTCTGACGCCAATTCCCAAAAGGCTTACACCGTATCCGAGCCAAATAAGCTGGCCGACTCTTTGAACGCCTTGTCTAAATTGATAAATTGGATCTGCTGGAATCGAACGGGCTGGTTGATGACCCTGCCCGAGCGAGAGCGTTTGGTCCCTGGTGTAGGGATTGCAGCCGTGTCTGGTCGAAACCCTACAAGGCCTAGGCCTCCCGCTAGTTCAGTGTCGGCCGCAACTATTGCGTTGGCTCTGGATTTGGCGGAACGGGTTTTGCCTGCTCCCGTTGAACGCAAAATTGCCGTGTGGGTCAACCCAGACAGCTTCTGCGATTCTTTCACCGGCCGAATGTCGGAGTGGTGGAATTCACCCAAGGATAGGGTTCGGTCCGGATCCCACACTTCAACCACGGTGGGTGACACCAATCGGTGGACGGTGAAAGGGCCGTCACGACGAGGCGCTAACTTCGCTGTGAAACCCTTAATCGCGTTGCTCTTCGGATGGTTTTCCAGTAGTACCGTGTCGCCCACGTGGAATGTAGGTGGATCAGGTGCCGTATTATGCAATTCTCGATTGCGATCCTGAGCTGCTTCCAAGCGGTCTTGTGTGGACACCAGATGGTTGGCAACCAACGATAGAAAGATGCCAAACGAATGCTTGGAGAATAACGGGTCCGCACAGCTCCTGCTGAATGCAAATACGTTATCCTGGGGAGAGCGTGGGTTCCGCACAAACGTCATCATAAATGGTGATGATCCCGAAACCTTACTAATGGAAACATTTAGCGCATACCTGATGGCTAAGATATGGGCGTCCCAAGTGTCATGGTTGGGTCCCACAGCAATAGCCAATTTGGCTTTCAGATCCCTATGGCGTCTCTCCACCGGGTTGGCCTGAGGGTGATAGCGGGCAATGCGAAAGATTTCGAAACCCATCGTTTTCGCAGTTTGCTCAAGGATTGCGGATATGAACTGGGGTCCGTTATCACATCGCACAATTCGCGGTGTGCCATAACGAAGGAAAATCTCGATGATTAACGTGCGTATGACCGTTTCCGCTTTGGAGTCCAAGATAGGGAACAATTCGCAATACGAGGTGGTGGTGTCCGATACAGACAAAATGTAGTTGTTTCCCTCTGGTGTTTCTGGTAACGGGCCAACCAGGTCAACATTTAGTGTCTCGAATCTAGGTGTAATCCTCGGTGATGCGGCATTTGTTTTGTCGATTGCATTGTCAGCTTTGTTCTTTTGGCATGGGATGCAGTATTCAACGAAGTTTTGCACATCTTTACGAATTCCCGACCAATAATATAGCCGGGTAATCCTCGCCATTGTGGCGAGGACCCTGGGATGACCTGCCTCTGGAGTCTTGTGATTCTCTGCTACAACTGCATGTTGAAGCGAGCTGGGAATGACCAATCTAGGTTCCTC
>JAQGBN010000030.1:0-14568 GCA_034698465.1 Tachypodoiulus niger | reverse complement strand
CTTCCCTTTGGCCTCACGTCCAGTCCATTCTTACTATCTGCAGCACTACGCTTTCTGGCCTCTACTTCTATAGATGCCTACCCTGCGGTTGTACCTATACTCGACCACTCCCTCTTTATGGAAAACTTCTCCTCAGGCAAAGACGATGATCCATAAATCATCGAAGTGTACAAACAAGTCACAGCTTTGATAACCAGCATCCAACTACCTATGGCCAAGTGGGCAACCAATTCCTTCAATCTTTAGCAACTTTGGACTACAAAAGGAGTTTCATTCAACACTCAGACACGTGTCCTTGGTTTCGATTGAGACACATCACAGGACTCCTTTTCTATTAATTTCGCAGAAATCATTAGAGACTCAGAGACAAAGCCAGGCTCAAAATGCCTTCTACTTATCACTACTGCTAGTTTCTACGACCCCCTTTGACTTTTCACACCGATTTCGATTAAGGGAAAGATCATCTTTCAAGATACTTTGCTCAAGGGTCTCGGTTGGGACGAGATTCTTCCCTCTGATACTGCTACCCTTTGGACCGCATGGCTCTAAGACTTAGTGTTTGACAGAGGTTTCTGTTTCACGTTGGGTAGGAACCCTTCATGACCACAATCAGCAACGAGAGCTTCATGTTTTCTGCGATGCTAGTGAACGAGCATACGGAGCCGTTGTATATGTTCGCATTGTATCTGACAACCATACCCAAGTACACCTACTGTGCAGCAAAGCTCGACTAGCACCTACTTAGCGCTCTACTCTTTTACGCCTGAAACTACTTGCAGCCTTACTTGGTGCTCGATTGCATTACTACATACGCTAACAGACCGACCATTGCTTTACTCCAGCTCATCTATGGAGTTATAACTGTGTTGCCATGGGATAAATAATATGAAATGCCAAACGCTGGAAGACATTCGTAGCTAACTGCGTTACCGAAATTCAGCGACTTACCACCCCTGCTCAGTGGCATCACTGTCCAGAAAATGAAAACCCAGCAGACCTTCTCACCCGTGGCCTCCCTTCGGCAGACCTTTAACTAACTAACTGGTGGCATGGCCCACCATAGCTTTCTTTTGATGCTTCACTATGGCCTACTGCCCCTGCACCTGAAGACCTTACTGTTAATCTACCTGAAGCCCGGACTCAAGCTTTCCAAGTTGCACTACTAGCCCTACCACCCACAATTCTGCTGGACACCTCCCGCTTCAGCAACTACTAGCGTTTACTTTGCTCGACTGCATGGGTATATCGCTTTATCGACCGCTTCAAGAACTGTGCGGCCCCTTACGCATGAACTCAATGCAGCAGATATCTTACGAGCCCGGACTTACTGGATTGCTGCAGTTAATCGCTGCCACTTTGCTAACGAGCTACATGCCTTGCTGAACGGCCAGCCTTAACCCGTCACCTCCGATATTCGGCCATTTAACCCGTTCCTTGACAATTGCCTCTTCAGACTTGTAATACGTCTTCAATTCGCTCCAGTAAGCTACTCAGAGAAACATCCCTACCTCCTACAGGGTGACCATGACTTCACCAAGCTCCTCATTACTGCCACTTATATACGTCTTCACCACCTTGGTACTAAAGTTGTGTTAAAAAAAGCTCCGCTCACAATTCTGGATTTTTAAAGGACGCCAGACGATCAAGACTGTATTTGGGAAATGTCTTTCTTGCCACATCCTCAGAGCCACGTTTCCCAAAAAAGTAGAAACGCCCTTACTCATTGCACTAATAAAGACCACATCTCCCTTTGATACTACTGGTGTCGACTTTGCTAGACCCCTTAACGTGCGACACAGCGCCACCTCTCATAAGACATACATCGTGTTATTCACGTGCGCCACTACCCGTGCGCTCCATCTGGAACTTGCCTCCGATATGTCTACGAACTCATTCCTACTTGCCCTACAGCGCTTCATTGGTCGTCGTGGTACTCCTACTATAATTTACTCTGACAACGCCAAAACCTTCCATGCTGCAAACCGTGAACTTCAAGATCTCTGGGCTACAATGGACGGTCGCCATACTGCTCACTTCCTTGCCCATTAAGGTATTACTTGGAAATTTAATGCAAAAAAGGCAGCTTGGTGAGGAAAATTCTGGAAGCGTATGGTCGGCTCTACTAAACGATGCCTTAGGAAGACTATAGGCAAGGCGCTCATATCAGCAGATGAACTTTAAACAGGTCTAGTAAGGATTGAAGCTGCCCTAAACAGCAGACCAATTGTCCATGACTATGTGCAAAAAATATGACGAGCCACTCACCCCAGCCAACTTTCTACTAGGAGCTAAACTGACCAAGATCCCCTCCGACAATCGCAACGAGACCGAGAAGGATCTAACACGAGTCTGGAGAGAAAGAAAACGGATGGTTGACCATTTCTGGCGACGCTGGACCCAGAAATTCCTCTTGGATCTACAGACTTTCCATAGAGTAAAGCAGCATGCAAGCCATCCCATCCGAGTTGGGGACATAGTCCTTATACATTAAGACATAAAGCCCAGACATCTGTGGCGCTTCGGCCGTGTACAAGAACTTTGCCAGGGACGAGACAGCATCGTAAGGACTTGTGTACTCTGCATGCCAAACCGATCTCAACTGTCAAGACCGATTCAGTTGATCCTACTACTAGAAGTGGTGGATCAATGTTAGGAGGATGTGGGAAATCATTAGGGATTTTACTGTTACGCAATCTGGTCCCACTGTAATGAGGAACTTAAAGGGATATTCTTGTTGTGCAATCTTGTCACACTGTATAGACTGATGCTAAGAATAAAAGCCTACTTTTAAGAAAAGAAACGACTAAGTGTTTTTACTAATTATATTACCTACGCCCAATATAACTTAGAATCAAAAAGGTTAATATTAATCAATATGCATTATATAATTTACATTAACAATTACACAACTTATACAACTAATTTGCTATTTTACATTGTAATAACGCAATGCACATTATACAATTAAATTTACATAAAACACACAAAAAATTATAAATACAATTTCATAATGCACATGACAACTTACATATTTTAAATGTAAAATGTGTTATATGCATTACAAATAACATATTTTACACCACACATTACTAACTAACATTGTTCATAATAATTACAAATTACACAATAGGCATTTTACAAATCACATTACGAATAACACAATAAATGAAAAATTTAACTAACACACATGACCTATTTAAATTTTAACAATACGCATTACTTATTTAGCATTAACACTTGCATCCTAAGTACAACACATTACACATTAGACATTACATGTTTACCATAACATAATACAAATTATATTTTAAACTTACCATTGCTTATTACACATTATACATTAAAATTTTTACATTTACCTTGATGCATAACAAGAAATGCATTATGTTTTTTACAATTTACATTATAAAAAACACATTAAACAAAACACATATCTTACTTAGAATTAAAATGTTAATATTAATCAATATGCATTATATACTTTACATTAACACTTACAGAACTCACACAGCTAAATTATAATTTGACATTAAAATAACACATTGCACATTGTAAAATTTAGTTTACATAAAACACAAAAAAATTAACAAAAATTTTATAATTTACATGACACCTTACATATATTAAATTTGACAATGCTTGATATGCATTACAAATAACACATTTAACAAACATTACAAACTAACATTAAACATAATCATTACAAATTACGCTATGCATTTTACAATTGACATTTCCAATAACACAATAAACACAAATAATTAACTAACATACATTACTAATGTAATTTTAAAAATCATACATTAATTTGTTGCATTAACACTTGCATATTTAATACAACATATTTTATATTTGACATTAAATGTAAACCATAAAAAAATACAAATTATATTATAAACTTCACATTGAATATTACACAATACACTTTATAAATTTTACAATTAACAAAATTAATTACAAATTAAACATTATGTATTTTACAATTGACATTGCAAGTAACACATTAAACCAAACACATAACTTACTATAAATAAAAAAAACAATATGCATAATATAATTTACATTTGCAATTACATAACTTATACAATTTATTTGTCATTTGACATTGAACGCAACACAACACTTTATACAATTTAATTCACACATAACACATAACACATTACAAACACAATTTTATAATCATTTTGATAAATAACATATTTTAAATTTTATAATGCTTTATATGCATTACAAATTACCCATATAACACAACACGTTACAAACTAAAGTTGCACATAATCATTACAAATTAAACAAAATGAATTTTACAATTTACATTACTAACAACACAATTAATACAAATCATTAACTAACACAGATGACATATTTCATTTAAAACAATATGCATTACATATTTTGCATTAACACTTGCATATTAAATACAACACTTTTTACATTTAAAAAAAAATTTTAACCATAAAATATTACAAATTATATTATAAACTTCACATTGCACAAAACACATTACACATTGCAAATTTGACATTTTACTTAATACATTACAAATAATACATATAGTATTTTACAATTAAAATTGCAAATAACACATCAAACAAAACATATAACTTATAATAAATTTTAATGTTAATATTAAACAATATGCATTATATAATTTACATTTACATTACATAACTCATTTGTCATTTGACATTAAATATAAAACAGAAAACATTATACAATTCAATTCACACACAACACTTTAAACTTTACAAATACAATTTTATAATGAACTTTACACATTACATATTTTGTAATTTTACAATATTGTATATGCATTACTAAAAACTCAATTAAACACAACATGTTAACAATCAACATTGTTCATAATTATTTCAAATTATACAATATGCATTTTACAAATCACATTACTAATAACACAATAAATAAAAAATATCAACTAACACACATGACATATTTAATTTTAAACATTACACATTACTTATTATGCATAAACACATGCATACTTAGTAAAAACATTTTACATTTGACATAAATGTTAACCATAACATATTACAAATTATATTATAAACTGAAAATTTCCCATTACACATTGCACATTGCCAATCTAAAATTAAATTAAATAAATTAAAAAAAATACATAATATATTTTACAATTACCATTTCAAATTAATTATAAAATTAAACACATAATTTACTTAGATATAAAATGTTAATATTAGACAATATGTATTATATAATTTACATTAACAATTAAAAAACTCATTTGTAATTTAACATTCAATATAACACAAAACCCATTATAAAATTTAATTTTAACAAAACATTACACATTACAAATACAATTTTATAATACACTTGACAAATTTTATATATATTTTAATTTAACATTGCTGCATATGCCTCAACAAAATTAATTAAACACAAAATATTTATAGCTAACATTGTTTATAATTATTAAAAATGAAACTATTTGCTTTTAAAAAATCAAATTACTAATAACACAATAAATTCAAATTATTAAATAACACACATGTTATATTTAATTTTAAACATTACACATTAATTATTTTAAATAAACACTTGCTTATTAAATACCACACATTTTAAATTTGACATTAAATGTTAACCATAACAAATTACAAATTATATTATAAACTTCACATAGCACATTACTTATTACACATTGCATATTTTACATTTAACTAAGTTCATAACATATAATAAAATTATTTACAATGAACATTGCAAAAAACACATTAAAACAAAACATTTAACTTGTTCAGAATTTAAATTTTAATATTAAACAATATGCATTTTATAATTAACATTAACACTAACACATCTTACACAAGTCATATGTCATTTGACATTAAACATAACACATTACACATTATGAAATTTAATTTACACAAAACACATCTAAAATATTAAATACAATTTCATAATTCTCATGACACCTTAGATATTTCAAATGTTACAATGCGTTAGATTTATAACGAATAACAGATTTAAAACCACACGTTACCAACTAAAATGACATATAATCATTGCAAATTACACAAAATGCATTATACAATTAACTTTAATAATAACACGAAAAATAAAAATCATTAACTAACACAGATAAAATATATAATTTAAAACAAATTTGCATTACATGTTTTGCATTGACACTTGAATACCAAATACAACACATTTTACATTTGACATTTAATTTTAATTATAACATATTAAATCATATTAAAACTAATTATTGAACATTACACATGGAAAATTTTACATTGAACTTAATACATTATAAATAATACTTTATGTATTTTACAATATACATTGCAAATAACACATTAAACAAAACACATAACTTACTCAGAATTAAAAAAAATAACAATATGCAATTTATAATTGACATTTGAACTTACACAACTTACACAATTTATTTGTCATTTGACATTAAATGCCACAAAACACATTATACAATTTAATTCACAAATAACATATTACACATTACTAACACAATTTTATCATAATTTTGACAAATTACATATTTTCAATTTTTAAATGCCTTATACGCATTACAAATAACACATAAAACACAACACGTTACCAACTAAAATTGCACATAATCATTACAAATTACACAATATGCATTTTACAATTCACATTACTAACAACACTATTAATACAAATTATTAACTAACACAGATGACATATTTAATTTAAAACATTATGCATTACATATTTTGCATTAACACTTGCATTTAAAATATAACACTTTTTACATTTGACATTAAATTTTAACAATAACATATTACAAATTATATTATAAACTTTACTTTGCACATTAACCATTATATATTGCAAATTTCACAATACACTAAATACATAACTTATAATGCATTTTTTAAATATAACATTGCAAAAAACACATTAAAAAAACACATAACTTATTTAAAAAATATATGTTAATATTACATTATTTGCATTATATAATTTGCATTAACACTTTTTAAACTAATTTGTAATTAAACATTAAGCAGAACACATTATATAATTTAATTTAAACAAAACACATTACAATTTACAAATACAATTTAATAATGCACTTGACACATTACTTATTTTAAATTTTACAAAGCTATAAGCATTACAAATAACTTAATACAAATTATATTATAAACTTTACTTTGCACATCACACATTACATATTGCAAATTTCACCATACACATAATTCTTAACATATAATGCATTTTTAAAAAATAACATTGCAAAAAACACATTTTAAATACACATAACTTATTTAGAAAATAAATGTTCAATTCAATTCAATTCAATTTAACTCAGTACCCTACAATCAGTGATTAAACACCATGTGATAGGAGGGTGTAATCCATTAACCCAATTTATTCGGCGAGAAGAGAATTGGTAGAGAATTCCAACGTCTTATGGCATGCAGAAAAGTGGACCAAAAATATGGGTCGGAACATACATGCAGTACCTTAAGTGGGTTAGTGTAAGGTTAATGTTAATATTAGATTATTTGCATTATATAATTTGCATTAACACATTCACAACTTATTTGTAATTAAACATTAAACATAAAAAATTAAATAATTAAATTCATACAAAACACATTACAATTTACAAATACAATTTAATAATGCACTTAATACCTTACTTATTTTAAATTTTACTATGCTCTATATGCATTACAAATAACTCAATTAAACACAACATGTTAATAACAAACATTGTTCATAATTATTAAGAATAATACAATATGCATTTTGCAAATGGCATTACTAATAAAGCAATAAATAAAAATTATTAACTAACACACATGACATATTTAATTTTAAACATTATGCATTACTTATTTTGCATTAACACTTGCATACCAATTACAACACATTCAACATTTGACATTAAATGTTTACCATAACAAATTAAAAATTATATTATTAACTTTATATGGCACATTACACATTGTAAATTTAACATTTAACTAAATACATTACAAATAATTAATTATGTATTTTACAATTTAAATTGCTAATAACACATTAAACAAAACACATAACTTACTATGAATTAAAATGATAAATATTAAACAATATACAATTTAGAATTAACATTAAAACTAACACACCTTACACAACACATTTGTCATTATACATTTAATGAAACACATATATAATTATACAATTAAATTTACTCAAAACACATGACAAATTACATATAAAATTGTATAATGCACTTGAAACATTACTTATTTTAAATTTTACTATGCTATATATTCATTACAAATAACTTAATTAAACACAACATGTTAATAACAAACATTGTTAATAATTATTACTAATTATATAATATGCATTTAAAAAATCACATTACTTATAACACAATAAACAAAAATTATTAACTAACACACATGACATATTAAATTTTAAACATTACGCATTACTTATTTTGCATAAACACTCGCATACCAAATAAAACACATTTAACATTTGACATTAAATTTTAACCATAACAAATTAGAAATTATATTATTAACTTCATATGGCACATTTCTCAATGTAAATTTTACATTTAACTAAATACATTACAAATAATACATTATGTATTTCACAATTAACATTGTAAATAACAAATTTAACAAAACACATAACTTACTAAAATTTTAACAAAAATATTTAACAATATGCATTATAATTTACATAATCACTTACACACCATAAAAAACTCATTACAAATTACACAATATGCATTTTACAATTAACATTACTAACAACACAATTAATACAAATCATTTACTAACACACATGCAAAATTAAATTTTAAATTTATGCATTTATTATTATGTATCAACACAATTATATCAAATACAACAAATTTTACATTAGAAATAAATTGTTAACAATATCATATTAAATTATATAATAAACTTCATATTAAGCAGGACACATTGCAAATTTTACATTTAAAATAATACATTATAAATAATACTTCATTATTTTTACAATACAAATTTCAAATAAAACATTACACAAAACACATAACTAACTAAGAATTAAATTGTTAATATTAAACAATAGGCATTATATTATTTGCCTTAAAAATTTACGAACTAATTTGTTATTTGACATTGAACATAACACATTATTCATTACATAATTTAATTTACACAAAACACTTTAAAATTATAAATACAATTTCATAATGCAGATGATACCTTACATATTTTAAATGTAACAATTTGTCATATGCAATAATCAATAACACATTTAACACAACATGTTACTAACTAACATTGCACATAAACAATAGAAATTTCTCAATATGCTTTTGACAATTAACATTACTAATAACCAAAAAACTAAAATTATTATCTAACACACATGACGTATTTAATTTTAAACATTACGCATTACTTATTTTGCATAAACACTTGCATATCAAATACAACAAATTTAACATTTTACATTAAATGTTTACAATAAAATAATACAAATTGTATTATAAACTTATCATTGCACAATACATTTTATACATTTTAACTTTTACATTTAACTAAATACATTAAAAATAATACATTATGTATATTTCAATTAATCTAACAAATAACAAATTAAACAATTCACATAACTTACAGTAAATTTATAAAACTATTTAACAATATGAATTATATAATTTACATTAACACTTACCCACCTTATCAAATCTTTTGTCATTTGACATTAAACGCCACACATAACACATTAGAAACACAATTTTAAAATTAACTTTACACTATACATATTTGGAATTTTATAATGCTCTATATGCATTAATAATTACCTATTTAACACAACAAGTTACCAACTAACATTGCCCATAATCATTACAAATTACAAAATATGCATTTTACAATTAACATTACTAACAACATCATTGATACAAATCATTTATTAACAACAGAATTGATACAAATTATTTACTTACACACTGGACATATTACATTTAAAACCTTATGCATTTATTATTAAGAGTTAACATTTTTATTTAAAATACAACACATTTTACATAAGCCATTTAATCTTAACCATAACATATTAAATTATATTATAAACTTTAAATTAAGCATTAAACATTTTAAATTTTAATTTTAAACTTAATACATTATAACTAATACTTAATGTATTTTACAATATACATAGCATATAACACTTTAAATAAAACACATAACTTACTAAGAATTAAATTGTTAATATTAAACAATATGCAT
This sequence comes from Tachypodoiulus niger, assembly GCA_034698465.1. Lineage (NCBI taxonomy): Eukaryota > Metazoa > Arthropoda > Diplopoda > Julida > Julidae > Tachypodoiulus > Tachypodoiulus niger. Next base: position 4,303 of record JAQGBN010000030.1, on the reverse strand, counting down.
TATATAATTTGCATTAACACTTACACAACTTATTTGTTATATTACATTCAACATAACACATTTCACATTATACTTTTTAATTTGAACATAACACATTAAAAATTCTAAAATGAAATTTTATAATGCACATGACACCTGACATATTTTAAAATTTCACGATGCGTAATATGCATTACAATTAACAGATTTAAACCGACACGTTACCAACTAAAATTGCACATAATCATTACAAATTACACAATATGTATTTTACAACTAACATTACTAACAACACAATAAATAAAAATTATTTACTGACACACAGTACATATTAAATTTTAAACCTTATGCATTTATCAATATGTGTTAACACTTTCATATCAAATACAACAAATTATACATTAGACATTAAATGTTTACCATAACATAATACAAATTATATTTTTAACTTTCCATTGCTTATTACACATTATACATTGAAATTTTTACATTTACCTTGATGCATAACAAGAAATGGATTATGTTTTTTTACAATTTACATTATGAAAAACACATTAAACATAACACATATCTTACTTAGAATTAAAATGTAAATATTAATCAATATACATTATATACTTTACATCAACACTTACACAACTTACACAACTAAATTGTTATTTGATATTAAAATAACACATTGCACATTTTAAAATTAAGTGTACATAAAACACAAAAAAATTTAAAATACAATTTTATAATTCACATGACACCTTACATATTTTAAATTTTACAATGCTCGATATGCATTACAAATAACACATTTAACAAACATTACAAACTAACATTGCACATAATAATTACAAATTACACTATGCATTTTACAATTGACATTTCTAATAAGACAATAAACACAAATCATTAACAAACATACATGACTTATGTAATTTTAAAAATTAAAGATTAATTTTTTGCATTAACACTTGCATATTTATTACAACACATTTTATATTTGACATTTAATGTAAATTATAACAAATTACAAATTATATTATAAACTTCACATTGAATATTACACAAAACACTTTATAAATTTTACAATTAATAAAATTAATTACAAATTAAACATTATGTATTTTACAATTTACAATGAAAATAACACATTAAACAAAACACATAACTTATTATTATTAAAAAAAATTGACAATATGCATTATATAATTTACATTTGCACTTACATAACTTTTACAATTTATTTGTCATTTGACATTGATCGCTACACAACACATTATACAATTTAATTCAAACACAACACATTAAATATTACAAACACAATTTTATAATCATTTTGACAAATAACATATTTTATATTTTATAATGCTTTATATGCATTACAAATTACCCATATAACACTACACGTTACAAACTAACATTGCACATAATAATTACAAATTAAACAAAATACATTTTACAATTTACATTACTAACAACACAATTTATACAAATAATCAACTAACACAGATGACATATTTCATTTAAAACATTATGTATTACATATTTTCTATTAAAACTTGCATATCAAATACAGCACTTTTCACATTTGACATAAAATATTAACTATAAAATATTACAAATTATATTATAAACTTCACATTGCACATAACACATTACACATTGAAAATTTGACATTTTAATAAATACATTACAAATAATACATTACGTATTTTACAATTTATATTAAAAATAACCCATTAATAAAAACACATAACTTACTAAGAATTAAATTGTTAATATTAAAACAATATGCATTATATAATTTAACTTACACAACTCATTTGGTGTTTGACATTAAACAACACATTTCACATTATACTATTTAATTTGCACAAAACACTTTAAAAATTCAGAAATACAATTTTATAATGCACATAACACCTGACATATTTTAAATGTTAGAATGCGTTATATGCATTACAAATAACAGATTTTAAACTACACATTACTAACTACAATTTCAAATAATCATTACAAATTACACAATATGCATTTAACAATTTACATTAGGGTGATTCCACGTCAAGTGGTCTAGTTTTAGAAATCGTCCCTGCATGACCATCTTTAATTTTACTAAAATAAAATTGTATTTTTTCAAACTATTGACATGAACGTCTGCTAAATATTAGTTAAAATTTTAAATATTTGGGCCGTAAGCGATTTTTAAGTAGAACCCACAAGTATTGCATAGTGAAACCGAAACGCTTGATAAAGTTTTACATGTTATAAATACATGGATAATTAAAATATAATTTTTAAAATTTGCACAGTAGTTAAAATGTATTACATGTGTAGAACCTTATAATTTTATTAAATATGGTCAAATATTCTTTGTAATAGATGCTGTGAAATTTTAACTTTAACTCAGTTAATCTAGAAAAGTTGAAAATTTTACTTGTTTAACTATGAATAAATTATCATTAAACGTTCTTGCTATGCAGGATTATTAATTACTTCAGTGTGTAATTAACGAAAAAAAAAATAGGTTCAAATGTTAAGTAGTTTTTTAGATAATCCTTAACAAACAAAAAAGCCAACATTTTTTTTAAAATTTTAGCCATTTTTTAAGCTCAATATATAAGAAAAGACTACACTTAAATTTATGTTATTTTACCTTTATTAACAGAGCTAGTCGTCTTTTTTAAAAATATAGTTTGTTCTTTGAGACCTTATCGTATAAGGCTGAAATAAATTTATGAAACTGAGCTCAAACTTCGTTTGTCAAAAAAATTTGCAACTTTCACTTTTTTATAAGTATGAATAAATTATTATATAACGTTCTTGCATTGCAGGACTATTTCTAACGTCATTGTTTATAAACGTAGTAAAAGTATGTTATAATGTTAAGTAGTTTTCGAGGTATTGCTTGGCAAACCTCGATGCAAAACATTTTTTTTGCAAATTTTCGCTATTTTTTAAGCTTAATACACAAAAAAGCCTTTCGTTTACTGTCTTTATTTTAACCTTATTAATACAGCTAGTTTTTTTTAAATATCAAGTTGGTTTTGTAAAACTTTTTCGTATTAGGCTTTAAAAACGTTATGAATCTGATGTCTTTAGCCTATCACGAGTGGGTCATTCCTGATTATTAGACAAGTCCAGTATAATGCTTTCTAGCTTTCTATCTTGTTGTTTTGCTATTTAATATTTGCTTAACATTTCCAACATATATTAAGCAACTTAAAGGTTTCTTTAAAGTATTGTGATATAAATATATACATATATATATACAGTGAATTCAGTAGATAAAGATATAGCTTAAAAAGCATATGGTTAATAAAATAATCACATCTTCATGATCAACTAATAAAAAAGGTGTTCTTTAAAAACCAATTTATATAATGCTGTTATGGTCACTATGATTTTCCCATGTAGAAGATTAAAGACCATTGCTTATCAGGCAAGTTTAGTCATGGATGCAAATATATTTGATAATTTTAAGTTACCATAGCAGCATTATATGCATTGGATATTGAGGAAGTGACACTATTTTTATCAGTTGATTATATAGATGTTATTATTTTATGAACCATATGTACTTACAGCTATATCTTCATCTACTTAATACACTGTATATATATATTTCAATACCCAAAAAAACCTTAAATTTGCTTTAAATATGCTAGAAATGTTAATCAAATAACAACTAGCAAAACAACAAGATAGAAAGGTAGAAAGCGTTTTACTGGACATGTCTGATAATCAGGAATGAACCACTTGCGATAGGCTAAAGTTATTAGATTAATAACGTTTTTGAAGACTAATACAAATAGGTCTTACATAACATACTTGATATTTTTAAAAAAGACGACTAGCTTTATAAATAAGGTTTAAAAAAAACAATTAACGAATTTTTTTTTTTTTATAATTAAGCAATAAAAATTACCGAAAGTTTCATAAAAACTTTTTGCATCAAGGTATGCTAAGCTAAACCGTAAAAACAAGTAAACATTTTTAATATATTTTTTTATGTTTATTATACACCGACGTTATAAATAATTCTGCAAAGCAAGAACATTATATGATAATTTTTTCATACTTGAAAAAAGTGAAAGTTGCAATGTTTTTTGACACACTGAGTTTGAGCTCAGTTTCATAAATTTATTTCAGCCTTAGACAATAAGGTTTTTAAAAACAAACTTGATATTCTTAAAGACGACGACTAGCTTTGTAAATAAGAGTAAAATAACAAAAATCAAAATAAAACCTTTTTAGGTATTGAGCTTTAAAAATTGCCAAAATTTCCATAAAAAAAGTTTGCATTTAGGTTAGATAAGCATTATCTGCTAAA
>JAQGBN010000029.1:0-14605 GCA_034698465.1 Tachypodoiulus niger | reverse complement strand
CAACCCTAATTCTTCCCTTAAGTGAAATTACAAATTTGGAACAGTTGATAGAACTGAAGGATAATTGGGAAGGATTCACGGTCGTGGCCGATTACTGAAGTAGGCCAACTATCTCAGCAATCGCCTGGAAATATTGTGGAAACCACGAAAACCACAATTAGGATAGCCGAACCGGGCTTTGAACCCTGGTCTCCCGAATGCATGGCGGACATGCTGCCTTATTATTATCAGTTGTTTACCAATATTTCTACTAAATTTGTACAATGTTTACTAACGTTTACTTTAACATCAACTCGTACATGATCGATTTTTGTATAAGAATTACTCCCACTCCTCAGATGGCTATATTGTCGAAAACACTTATACGAAGACGTGTAGACAATTTAAATGTTACTGGAGTATGCATAAAGCACATGGTCAATAAATTAGAAATTAATTCCATTTCTAAGCAATTAATTTAATACATGAAATAAGCTGCTAAACTATAGCTGCCAAAACGTTTTGTCTATTTGCAGTGTGACTGTTTTAATAGATCAAGCTCATGCAAATGAATCAAATATTTGATCTTATTAATGGATCGAAGTACACTAAACTGAACTGGAACAGTTGTCATTTCTGCACGAGTAATAAAAGTGGCAGTGGAACTCCAATTTAAGGCAGTTACTAATTACGCTATAGTGTTACATTTACATTTTCAGTAAAATTATACACAAGAAAGATCGGTTATTATATCACAGTCTGGTTTAAATTGATTCACACAAATCTTTGCAAGTATACATGTACGTAAATGACAATTATTCACTTATGGTAGACTTATCTGTGTGTGTGCTAGGAAATTCGTGATTACTATAACAAATCCTATTTGAATGCCATCAAGGACATTGACCAACATTATAAAATGCCGAAAAATTCAGTTAAACCCAAGCAAGAAAGATCGAACCGACCATTTATTGTATTTTCCCCGGATTGTGGTAGGTGATCGTACTTATAGCATGTGATGTCGAGTCTTAATCAAGTTGAAACATGTCTTGAAAAATTCGTTTTGAAGATCCTCCAACGGAGAAATGTGAGAAAACGCTAACATCTAAATGCAAGGAAATATTAATTAAATTCACGAGGACCACGTCAGTGCCCGGGTTTACGCAAATTTCACACAGTCCTTCAATGCTTGGAAAATTCGTGTGGACAATTATTCTGGTAGTGGAAGTGTACTATTCAACTGTTTAATCCTACAATTTGGTGAAGCTGTACTTAAGGTTAGTAGGCTACATGGGATTTAATTTCTGAATTTCTAACGTTCAATGGCCGATCTAAGTTTTACACGTATGAGGGAGTGGGGGTGAGACCTATTTTTTTCCTCCTAACAATTCATAAACCCTTCATTATTTGGAGCATGGCGTTCTTGTGCAACAGGTATGAAGTGATTGAAAAAACAACTAGAGAACTTGAAGTTAATCCTTCATATCCGTCAGTTACGATATGCGCAAACAGCTTATTGAATCCAACAGCCAATAATGTATCAAAAAACATCTTTGAAGATTTTAAGCAAGAAAACCCTGGAGTTTACGTCAACGGCGGGATACAAACTGTGAGATTTGATTATCATTCATAACACTTTATGCGGTATCCAATGACAGATGCAGAAAATATACACGTGTACATGTGCTTTATATTGCACTATTTAGGAGAAAACTCACCTTTTACGATATTACATTAAAAAGGCAACGGAAAAACTGAGAGAGAAAGATAGGATTAAAGTCGGATATGCATACGAAGATTTAGTTTTGAGCTGCAGATCAGGAAACACAATCTGTCCAAGGTAAAATTGACCTTGACTTATAAAATAATCAATAATAATAATCAATAAAAAATCTGATTTGCAGGCCAAATGTTACATTGTATTCGTCTCAGTATGGGAACTGTTACACCTTCAATTCGCAAAATGAAGCAAGCAATATTAATTAAGGTAATGGAAATTGAAAAATACGAGCTGGTTCTGGTTACAGTATGCAATAAAAACACCTAATAAAGTACATGTATGTTAAATCATACGCCCCCAACTAATGGATAAACCATACCATGCATTAGCTAAACTTATTAGTTACATTTTAGGTAAGCTCTCATTAACGATGAAATTTAACCAATTTGTATTTAAAAACAATTTGTTCAAAAATATCAAAAACTAACTAACTAGTATTTTGTAACTTGAAGTTTTTTGAAAAACTCCACCAGGAACAATATAAACTTGAAGAGTATTTGTCCTTAATATCTTTCTTTTTGAAATAATAAATGCTGAAAAAGTATTTTTCAGCTAAAACCTAAATCTCCATTAGGGAAGTTGTGAATTTTCCAAAATAAATTCTAAGGAATACTGAATATGAAACAGGAATACGGGAAATATGTTAGCATTATTTTAAAAATCAGAAATGATGACATTTTTGGAAGCGGATAACATGTTCACGAGGTCTGATGCTATGAAGTATTAAACTTAATATCTTCATATAGAGGGACAGAAATTTCCTAGCCACCCCCTGATCCCAAACTGTGGTTCACCGTCAGTTTTTCTTATAAAATAGATTAATATTGTATTATATGCATGCATAGTGCGCAAAAAAATCTCATTCGAAACCAAAATTTCGTGGGTATTATGTGCAGCTATGGTGGTCTATTTGGCGTCCCCATGGCCAACATTTGCGAACATCAGGCATTTCGGAGCTTCCGAAGAGCCTACACAAGGTGGTCTAGTCGTTGTTGTCCATGAGAGAGGCTCGGCCCCACCGTTACAACCTCAATATTTGACTAATATTTTCCCCTTAACATGGACTTCCATGAAAATTCCAAAGGTAAATCGTAAATATGTACTAGTAATGATATACATGTATATTGAAAGCCCAATCTCACGCTGGTCAATGTAAATTGATAAAGAAAACTGCGCTTTTCAAGTCAAGTCAGACCGCATAGGGCATCTTGTCTAAATGCATCCATTTTTTTCTAAGATTAAAATGCGTCGATTACCATCACCTTACTCATCACAATGCATTGATAACAATGACGAAGGTGCAAAGCAACAAAGTTTCTATTACAGTGAAGAAACTCCTTATAAATATTCTTAGGATGTTAGTCCTCATCTGCATGTCGCGTAATTGTAACAAACGAAGTGTGCAATAACTGTCCATTTCCGGTGCATTTCCAGGCATGCTATGCAAGAAACCTGCCCATACCCTAAAATGGTAGTCTGCAATATGTAGTGATACTTGATAGTTTCTTAAAGAGCCAAAACACTGTAAATTCAGCAATGACTTATAAAATGGTGTAGAACACATCTTAATAGCTAGAGCGCCCCTAGATTGCAAATGTATAAAGTCAATATTTATAAGCACAAGTATTTGCATCGTTAGCATTCTTTCGAACAAATCGAAACTCTTATACATGATTGTCTGTTTCGTTATTAGAAGATCTCGTAGAGCCCTACTGCAAAGAGTTTGGAAAAATTAAGTCTTACGATTGTAATTGCCCTCCAAGCTGCAAGTAAAATGTTTCAAAAGCCGTAAATGTCAAAGTGAATGTTCTGTACTCGCAATAATGGTAAATTTATATTACAGAGAAACAAAATATCTAATGAATACTGAAACAAACGCAATAATCCTGAAAGCTCCCCTTAAAAAAGTAAGTAGGATAACTGGGTAAATCTTGGAAGACCAGCTCTAGTCACTCACTGGCCAGCATTGCATGAAATATCTGGTATTTCAGATATTTCATAACATAATTGATAAGATTTGGATTTTTGCAGGAAAGTGCTCTGCAAATTTTCTGAAAAATCTGAATTTCCTGAATGGCCTGCTTAGTATTATTAATGGTTCATTTATCCTCTCTTATGTATATTTAACAGAAATTCCTTGAAAATAAGAGCGCGTCGTTCAAACCGCGAATAATGTAAGTAAAACAACAATTATAGCTGTGATTCTTCATGTTTGAATGGTATTATCGTATTACATTTACAACTTCTGCTGTGCATCAACAGTTAGGACATTTATAATAAAATTATCTACTAAAAATGACATCACAAAATGTCAAATGCTCAGATTCATTTTTGTGATATTACACATTCCTGTATACCGAAACCACTGACCGGAACTAAGTGTTCATGAAAGCGGATGTAAATGTATTTCCAAAAGCAAAAAAAAAAAAAAAAAATTGCAGCCTTAAATGCTCGCTGGTGCCAAACTTGGCAATTCGAAGTTTTCATATTTTTAATAATTGAGCGCAAATTTTGTTGGACATTTCAGGAATAACACTTGTGGATTTAAAGTAACGATGTTGTCGGAATACCATGAAGTAATCAAAGAAGAAGAAGCAATAATTGTAAGCCATTAAGTGTTGAGAGTTTTACGTAAACTATATTGTGTCTCTAATTTGTTATGTTTTTATCCGGAATAGCTTGACACATTATTTGGTTCCATTGGCGGAAACTTAGGTCTTTGGTTAGGAATTTTAATTATGACTTTGGAAGAAGTAGCAGACTTGATCATCGCAATTTTATCCACAACAATACATCATATCCGAAATCTGTGTCGTTCATAGTTCGGTCGTGCGATCTGTCGCAATACGGCATGGAATTTAGTATTGGTTTTTAGTTGGCTTTCAGAAATGTTAATTATAGTGTCGTAAGCACGTTGTTAAATAATTACTGCATGCAACATGCCTATTCAATTTAATTATAAAATAAATTACATGTGAGCAATATGAATTAATATTTTGAATTAGTCAGAATTCTAACCCAAAAATATGTTTTCTTTAAAAAAATGAATTAAATAAAGTTTGGTCTCTCCATGCACAGAGAACGTTAGGAAGAGCACTCGTACCTCGCTATACAGCCGCTACAGCGTAGAATCTCCAATGGTCAACCTTCATTTTCGCACATTTTAATGGTGTTACCATGAAAATCCTGTGTCATAGGGATAAGCAATTCAAACTTGATAATTTTTCTACTGGTATACATATAATGAATTAGTCATTTTAGAGCTAACTTCAGCTTAGGCCAGTGACAACAAAGGAGTCATGCCAATCTTTAGACTATTCAAAATGCGTGTCATAAGTACTTTTATTTTTCAATGTTTATTTTGCTTATTTAGAACTAAGCAATGGAATAACAGTTTGATATTAAATAAAATTTAAATTTATTCATTTTTGGCCAACAATTTAAGTGATTTTCAATTTTTGTAATGAGTTTTCGAACGAATCCTATGTAATTTACCGTGCATGGGTTTTTACATTATATAGCATTGCTCCTTACAGCCAACTTTCCAGGAACATATCTAGGCCGTAAAGCGAGGTATGAATGTAAATGCAACACTAATTTAATTGTTACAAACTCAAAACCTACTGAACCTAAAATCGCGCTAAAAGGAACTTGAATAAACTATAAAGCACAGCTAGATGTCATAATTGGGTTGTCCAAAACAGATGATCTCAGAATGTTTTGCATAATTTATTTGAAGCACGATACATTTTCTGTACAATTGGCGTGATTTTATCGCACTGCAATTTTAGTCAATTTAGGCACCTTTGAAAGTGTCTTTAAATTGTTCACAAAACGAGCTATTTCGATTTTAAATCGATAGCTGCTGCTCGCTGAACAAAATGCATTTACCTTAAACGTATAATAATAGTTATTCCAATGTTTAAAAGTGTTTTGTTTTTAAAATTTACAGTAGTAATCTAAAGAAACATTTAATTTACCTTTATTGAAACTGTTTTTTGAGGCATAAAATTTCACATTTGCTTTATACAGCAACGAAAAATTAAAAAAAAAATAATAACGTCAATATTTTTATTCACTTCCGTTTTGTGAACACTGAAGAGAGTTTCAATCAACTCGGAAGCCTAGATAAGAGTTTAAATTAACCTCAAGCAATCTGGCACTTGAAAATTTCACATAGTTTTTTAAACTAAATTTATTTGGAAATTACTGACGTGGGAAAGCAAGGCCTGTTCGCTCATTGCTTGTAATAATTCCCCAGGAAGATTTGGTTGTAAATTTAGCATTTGCTTGGCACCGAAGTGATCTACTAAGCAGCACAGTGCTTTGTACTTTCCTTTCTGGTGCCACGGCATTTTCAGCAGGGATTCCACTAGCCACACAATGAAGGAACTTTTTGTAGGATCTGAAATTAATTATATAACCAAAAATTATAACTAATTTCTGGGCGGTTTTCATAATAAGGGAATTATTGGCACATTCCACAGCTTTAAAAGGTGTAAACATGGGGAAAAAAAATAGTTTTGTTAGCCAAGATAAAAAAGCTGATGATATACTTACTCTCTTTTGAACTCAAAATGTGAAGCATAATCACGTTATCAAAAATATCTCTCGTTGTGTGGCGCACACTCTATAAAAATAAAATTATCAAAGCTGGATTACACAGTGTGTTTAATAAATAAATGCAAATAAAGAAGATGCCAAGCACAAGTAGCTTGAGAAATTACTTGAACTTTTTTTAAATTTTTCTGTGATGAGGTGATCTCAATGTTTTGGTTATAAGTGCGTTATGCTTTTAAAAAACCGGGTAAACCATTAAATTGTTTTGGAATTAATTCTATTTACTTGTTAGAAAATATTAACGCAATCTATTTGTTTTTTCCTGAGCACACAGGAAAATCAAATTAAAGCAGTTAAACCGAAACTACATATAAAAGCTTTGGCATTGCTTGATTCTTGAATAAATTTGTGAATTTCACTGAATCTGGACTTTGAAAATAGAAACTTACGTCGATGAAATGCTCCCAGTGGGTCCATACGTAGCCCAGTAGTTGGCAAGCGATATCTCCTTCGCCTTTTAAATTTTAAGTGAGAAGTTTATTGTCTGGCATCTCCTGCAATGCCTCTCTGAAAATTGGGATAAACACTTTCAATTACCACTGATTTATTTTACATTATTGCAAAAATAAATTTAATTCATGCTTGGCTCTTTTGGTCCACATTAAAACCGCTCTGGATATTATTACCGTAACCGAGGACTCGTTGGCTCTGTTTCGATATTAATCACATGTTAGTTAGCAAGGAGCAAAATGAAAATAAATGGCAGAAAATTATGCATTATTACTGTTTGGATGCAGCCATGATGTGAGGCAGTAAGACGTCGAAAAATAGGGTGATTCCTGTGTCCAACTCCATCAGCAATTCTTCGGCGCTGAAAGAAATCCAATTGCCAGGCAGAGCTTGGAAGTAGAAGTGGAAATATTCAGCAAGTCCAATGAGGAATTAGAAATGAAACAAGACTCTTCCCTAATCTTGTTTGGAAGACTGCTATTGTTGGAGAATATCAATAAGGAAATCTGCAAACAAACAAAATTACACAATTAAATCTCGCACATCTGTCAGGATTAATATGAACAGTTTTCGATAACAAGGGTGTTTGTTTCATTTAAATTTTCATGTTTCTGTGAACAAATTCAGGGCTCGTGCTAAAATCTACAAAATTTCCTTGACTTTCTCTGACCAACCCAAGTGACTTTTTGAAAATAAATACTGTAGCAATAACATGAAAGGAAATATTTGCCACTAACGAACCATCAGGTTTGTTTTGCCAGCTCTACTAATTTTTTATGGGCAATTGCATTTCCTGATAAATGCACCTTAGAAAAAATCGTGACCAAACAACTCACCATTTGCATAAATTTTAGGCCTTTGTTGAGCGGATTAAGTAGAGGTAAAACCATGCCGCAATTACAGCGACAGTCTTAAAGAATTCTCTTCTGAAAGTAGAAAAACATAAATGCATATTTTATATAACATATATTCATGTACATGCATTTGCCTTAATACAAGATTTTTCTAGCTACACAAATAAATGAATGTATGTCTGGGATAGACTATGTAACATAAGAACGCCTTCTAAATCCACGCTTTTATCCATGATACGAAAATAAAAAAACTGGAATTAAATTTTTTTAAAAGCAAAATATAGATGCTTGTTAGCGATATATGTACGAGGAGTATCTGGATACTTTATTTCGTGCGGATTAATTGGTATATTTCAAACGCTTTGCTAATACTTACTTATCTCATTGGGTCTACAAAATTGGGTTATGTAAAAATGCTACTTAGCAATTTAAACAGTGATTTAAAACAAATATTGGTTATTTAATTGGCTTCATTACAGGGTGAGTACACTTTTTCAAATTTTCATTTCCATGGTACTGTATTTCCCTAATTTGCAGATAATATTACTTTAAATTTCCCTGATTATTTTTATGGATGACCACATTTGCCATGAAAGCTATATTTCTAATAAATTTATTGCTAAACATCCGATTGACTTGTATAATGATTAAATCAATCTACATGTAGATGTTTTTGTAATGCAAATACTTATTTCGATATCTATTTATTCACCAGTAACTTCATGCTCTTTTGACACCTATTTAAAATTCACTGAAATTTCCCTGATTTTCCCCAACAGTTTCAATTCTCTGATATTTCTGTTTGCCAGGTGTTTGATCATCTTGTCCAAACAGTTATTACAACACTATAAGGAGAATTTTAACATTATAGAGTAATATTAATACACTGATCATTAGTCAGTTTTCTATCAAAAAAAATCTGGTATTTTTTAAAACTGACGAAACCAAATTGTTAAAATACACTTGTCTCACTCGAATTTAATGTCTTTTCAAGGACCTGTAGCCACAATATTTCATCGCATCAGTTGGAAAATTTCCTTCAACCGTAAGCAGTATATAATCACGTTCCTAAGCTAATGATTTTCACATTAATTGTAGATCATGGTACCTTTCGTCTTCACTGATATCTAACAAATATTTTGACCCCTTGGCCACCACACTGTCGTTAATTAACGCTCATGTTCAGTTTCGCCGTTTCACGTCCATAATTCATGAAATTCATATTTCATTATGTGTACATCGTGTATAATATTATCCAATATTTCGGCACCATCGTTTTTTTCTTCCCAGACGTTCGTGCGAAATAGACCTTAAGCGCATTTCGTACTGACATTATACGTATTAAACTTGTTGATGGCCTGGCGGAATGTCATTTCCAGCGCTAGGAATTCTGAGAAAAAAAGGCAATTCATCGAAAATGGGCACAAAAAAAAGCGAATAACCTAAGTGATGACCAACGTCTGTTGCACACAGACCAATAGACTGCCGAACAAGGCTGAAAAAGTGAAAACCAATGCTGGATTTTCTTTTGTGTAAATTATCTCCCTTCCCACCTCCCACTAATGCTACTGAAAAAAACAAAAGAAAAATCGGAGGAAATGTTTAATACTGATAAAATAAACCCGAAAGGCGTTTCCCTTTTGCTCTCCTCCAAAATTCTTATCTACCGAACCTTATATCGAGGGTTATAAACCCCATTCTTACGACGATTAAAATCAATTTTGATATCAAACCCAGGTAGCAAAACGGTCCAGATGACAGCAGGTTATGGGCTCCAAAAATTCGTCATTTTCAAGAAGGATAATGACCAGTCTTAGGCTATTTACGACTTTATCAGGCCATTTATAAATCCGTAAATGACAATATAGCGACACCGTCATACGTGGAAACTTTGGATAAAGCCATATGTGGTTGCATACTTGGCCATATATGGAAACTGTTCGATTTTCTACAAAACACAATCTTCTTTAAGCACAAGCCAATTTTGAATTTGAGATGGCAATCACAGAATAATATTGGGTTGATGGATTACACCCCCCTACCACATGGCATATAACTTGCTGCTAGTAGGGTACTGAGTTGAATTGAATTGAATATAAGTTACAGTATGATATTTTCCAGGGCGGACATCAAGAAACGTATGATCATATGTGACCATGTTGACATATATAGCCATATGTAAGAGTGTGAAACATATATGGATATATGAACGTACATGGGTACATATGAATACTCTTTATATGGCCACATAAATCTAGGTCCATTTGTGGCCAATGTTGGGTATGTATCGAATAAGCCATGTGTTTTGTTTAATACATGCTAATATTTACCAAATCATCTCCTTAAGATACAATTTCACTTGCTCGTTTGTGCAATAATTTTGAACTAATTCTCAATTATGAAACGCACTTGTCCAGAACTGCCAGGAAAAGCGATTTAACGCTATGGATTTTATAACAAAAATCATTTTCGAAATTTTAACATTGGGTTACATTATTCAGCTCTCTCATGACAATAAAACGCAATGCACGAATGATCGCTTCTGGAAGTATCATGGCCAAAGTAATGGCAAAAAAAAAAAAAAGAAGACAAAAAAATGGCATTTCTGGAAAGCACAAGGCTCCTGCGTTTGAATTGATACCATTAGGGCGCCCCCGGGCGATATTAGATAAGTGATACTCAGAAAACCACCGAGGATGTGCAAAACATATGGGAGAAACAACGAAATAATTGGCAAAGTGTAGCTCAACATCCTTAATTTGGGCACCGGAGGGACGGGTGTGTCTAAGCACTTCAAGGGAAAAAGAGAAAGTGCTTAAAGAAAGACAATACGTACCATTGAAACTTGGGCTTCAAACCCAATTCTCTTCTCAAATATCGAAAAAATGCAGCCCTCCCCTCCAACTACTCCAAGAGTTTAATATTGCATTATCAATATGTAACTTTGCCCTACTTCAGATACTGCAATTGCCCCCTTAAATGACACATTTAGTAAACGGCAGAAGATTAAGAAACGCCTTTATTTGAAGGGTGCCAAACCATAAGATACCAAGCTCAAAAAAAATCAACTTTTCAGCGGAAGGAAAAACTGTTCAGTTTTGTGAAAAATATAGACAGCACTAATCTGATTTCGTTCCAATGACAACAATTTAAGACTTTATACACCTATCACGTTTGATTACGAAAACATAAACGAGAACGTGATGAAAAAAATTGTTTTTCTCGATTGTTTCTCACCGCCTATAAACGTTCAAAACATCCTCTTTTGTAGCAAGTAGGACCAGCGCACTAATGTGATTTCATGACTTCATTTTGACGTCCAGGTTTTAAAACCCACTTCTGAAACATGTCTCTAGGAACACAGGCGAGATTTTAAGGGACCAAAATTGAATAACCTTTATTCATGTCCACCTTACCAAGGTTTGCTGTCACGCCCGCGCCAATGATTTGCGCTTTCCATCCAATCAATAAATAGTCATGTATTGATGTTTAAAATTAGCATTGCGTGCTATGGGAGGCAAATACAATTACTGTAGCAGGTGGAGAATGGCCCCAAAAAATGTTTTGAGCTGAAAAAAGTATGGGAATGGGAGGGAGAGAGCTGGCACTTAATCACTTATGGTTTGGCATCCTTCATTTGGTCTAATACAATGTTTGGAGGGTGAGCAACGAATCTTTATTATTGTGACTTTGATAGTTTTGAGATAGACACATAATTTAGATTGAAGTGTAAAATGTAAATGTCAGGTTTTAACCCTAAATAAAGTTGGCTGAGACAAGCTAAGCCAATCTGCAATTCTTGCAAAGTTTTATGTAACCAAAACACGTTAGTTTTATTGCATTGAACTGCAGTTTATGCATAGTAAAAACGTGGTTTTATTGGTAGGAACAGCGGTTTATCCATAAAACATGACTGTTTCCAATGATTTTACAGGCAATGTTAGTAGTTATTACCTTAATTATCATGAATGGGCATGACATGAGGGGTTTATTTTTTCTTTAAACTTATCTAAAGCGTGAATGTACGGATGCATTGAAATGCAACATTAAAATGCATTTTCCTGAATAAAATATACCGTGATTGGTTGCTACAAAACAACAGAAGTATTTTTGCGGTCATTTTCTTGGCATTCGTTTGTAAGATATCACCCAGGTCATTTTCCCCCCCTTGAAAATTAAGACATGACATGTCCATCTTCTTAGCAGCTAGTTGAAGACCTGTTTCCCTGCCCTTCTTGCCTATTTTTAAAATATGCTAAACTATTTTGATGCTAATTGAATTGGAAAATGCGTGGGTCTCTCCTCCACTAAAGTATATTAAGTTTCCAATAATGTTAACACGAAAAAGCACTCTCTTCAATTATATTGATTGTTTGTGCAAAGGATGTTCCGAAATTTAAAAAAATACAATTTTTGTTCTTGAAAAGGGTGGATTATTGATTGTCAACAGGGTAAGATATTATAAATATTGCCTGGAGCTCGAATTAAATGAGTCATTCTTAGCTTTCACTTATTAGTATTAATGAACACTATAATCTCATTTCTTGCGTTAAATAGAATTGTTCAAAAGGAGCTGTTTTCAAGAAACGATATTTATAAAATAAAGTTCTGTTTAAAAATAATGTGTTTAAAGTATATAAATTTAAGTATATTTTGGTATTTTTAATTTAATCTACGTTGACAAAAGAAACGCTATTTATAATTGCTTGAAAGCAGGTCATTTTTCTTTAAATCTAATCAAGAAATATTCTTTACACTTTTAATTTCACAGAATTAACAAAATTGAACCAAACCAGGTCAACTAAATGAAGATCGAATTTTGGTTTTCTTAAAAAAATAAGTGACAGCCTGATTTACTTATGAGCACGCAGTTTTTGCCATCTTAAAAGAGTTCAACAAGTGGACTCAAAGCAATACAAAAATACATTTTCTTAAATTTAACTGATAGGGACCAATAAGGTAGTTGAACCATAATTAAGCTGGAGTGAACATATGGCTGTGTAGTTTTATGGGAAAAAGGGGGGAACGTTTTATTGCTGCTGATATTCGCCGTTGATTATATTTAGGGGGGCAAAAACTGCATTTAAACCAATAAAGCTAATAAATGTCGCCGTTAAGTGCAGCGGTAATTAAATTTCACATAACTTGTTTACAAATGGCGGGCGAAATATGATTCATCTCGACGCCACCGTGGCGTTTCCGACCTTTTTCGACGTGGCCGTGCTTTTAAGTGGGCCCAAACTTTATGAAACAAGCTAAATTGAGCTAATTTTTTATTAGGCTAATCAAGGATGCCAGCGAATAAATTAATAGATTAAACCTGCCCCTGGGTGGGGGCAATCACTGCAAGCTGCGCTGCATTGCAAGGAAGATACTTTACCGTTGCCAAAAAAATAATATTAATAATTCAGAAACAAACCATTTTCAACTGATCTAATACAATTATTAGCACGATAAGAACAAATTATAGAGAACACTTCTATTTTTTGGTATAGGAAATCATATTAGCCATTTGATTTCATTTAAATACTAATAGAATTTTTTAAGAATTCTAAAATTCGATAAATTAATCATGGATTTGTGTGTGCATTTAAATATAATATTTATTCGAGATTATTATTAAGACAACGCCGTAGGCGAAAATTTGCCAAAACCTAGTTCATGATTGTGGAGTTTGGGCTACATTTTGTTAATATATAGCATATGGCTTATAAGTACTGCTAATCAAGGTACCACTGTAGGCGAATTTTAAAAAAAAACTAAGTACCATTTAGTATTTAGAGAACCTTTTAGAGACACTCAAAATACAGTGCATTTTCATAAGTGGACTCTCCTCCCAGGCTTTCTTTGATTTTCAGGCAAAAAAACGTAATTTCCCAGTCCATTTTTCTCTTCCCTGAATTTCCAGGTCCAATTGAATCCTAAAAATTTTTTCAAAAATTGATTTGGTGAAAGCAAGTTCGTTTTGGCCGACCCAAAAAATAGTCATAATCCTAGGTTCGTTCATTTTCAATTTCGTTTGAAAGTGATTGAAGATGTGCTCGGGAGGCAGCAGGGGTCAGTTTCCCCCAATTCACCCTTGCCCTAGATCAATGTTGCATTTGTCGGCTCCACATGTTCCATACGGGGTCTTTTTGCGAGGATGACAAATGCGATGCTTATTTTTTTTTCTTTCTTACCCAACTTACAAAAAAAGTGCGCAAACTCAGTGAATCAGCTCCTCTTCCCTTAAGAACCCCTCAATGTCCGTGGGAAAGTCAATGACTGGGATTTCGTCAAGATGCTCATGTTTTTCTTCTTCTGCATTTCCAGTGACTCTTCCTCCTCCCCCCTCCCCATTTCTACCTCCCTCCTGCAGAGTTCATCATTATACGAAATGGGATTTATCATTATTATTACATTGTTTCACTGTTGGTTCCCCCCCCTCCCTGTCAGAGCGCTTACCCATGCACCAAAATGGAGAATAAGACGTTTATTGCTTTTATTCTGCCCTTTCAAGGATCATTTTAAAAGTGCCCAAATTGAAACTTGCACGGTGGCGCTGTATGCTATTTTGAATCCGGCTATAAAAGCCTTACATCAGACCTATGCCATATGGCGTTGACATGTCCAATATAAGGAAAAACTGATTGCGTCCTCAATTTTGGCTAATTCTTCCATTACTAAAAAAGTTATACATGTAATGATAGATATCATA
The DNA here is from genome assembly GCA_034698465.1 of Tachypodoiulus niger. Classification (NCBI taxonomy): domain Eukaryota; kingdom Metazoa; phylum Arthropoda; class Diplopoda; order Julida; family Julidae; genus Tachypodoiulus; species Tachypodoiulus niger. The sequence goes on along the minus strand of JAQGBN010000029.1, from coordinate 225 downwards.
AATCTATGCGGTTTTATATAGATACAAATTCAGGGAAAGTAATGAACCCCAAATGCGATCGCTTCACTGCACGAATCTAATTCAATTCAATTCAATTCAACTCAGTACCCTACAGTCAGCAAATAAATGCCATATGGTAGGGGGGTCTAGCCCACTTTAAGGAGAAAGCTCCTACGTCAGTTGCGATCGACTTAGACATCATTGTTAAATTGAACTTGAATTAAA
>JAQGBN010000028.1:0-14750 GCA_034698465.1 Tachypodoiulus niger | reverse complement strand
GGGTTAGTCGGTGTCCACTTCGCGGTTGACGTTTATTGGTTCGCTTAAGACAAAAAAAAATAATAAAATATATATAAAAAAAAACTACGAGCACATAAATTCGCGATGGGGCTCAATTCGGGATAATGGACCGCGCTCGAATATGTATCGGACCGAACGAATTACTGAATTACTGCATTACTGTCAAAACTAAAAAAAAAACGAAATACGGCGTGCGGGTCGAACCTCCGTGTCAGCGATGGTCAGTATGCGTTTCGCCCTGCGATGACCTTTTATGAACTAGTTGGGGGAGGAGGAGGAGGTTTTACTCGGTGTTAATGTTTACATGTAGTCAGTAGTCAGACTCCACTGCGCTTACTATTTCTATGCTGACAGCTCATTGGATGCTGAGACGATGGTCATCTTGGGTCAGCCCATCAGAAAACGAAAAGAAATCTTTAAAGAAAACATTTCTAGAAGGACAACCATGAGCGACTTAAGGCTGGGCCAAAAGCATGCCAACCATGAAAAAAAGTTACTGTTTTATTTCTGCTTTAAACAGTTGTTATAATGGCCAAATTTAAATTCCTCAATGTAGAATTGGTCCCCTAGCATGGTTTCGGCTTTCATTTATAATTTAAAAATGTCCCGTTTATTTATACAAAAAAGTAATAAATTTGAAAAACAAACATGAAGCGATTCCGTACAACGCAATTGCGGGTTTGTGTAAGTGTTATTGTTTTTCAAGTTTATTAATTTTTTTATTATTAATAAATAAGATATTTTCAAATGCTAAACCAGAGCTAAATCCTTGGTGGACAATTTGTGACTACATTAAGAAATATAACTTTAACAATTTAAACCGCTGGTTAACTAAGGAGAAACGTTGCACCACAGCAGGTTAGAAATTAATCATTGGTTAACGTTAACCTAGCTAAAAGACTGGGTTAATCCTAGGTTTGTAATGTAATGCAATTTACCCAGAATTCCTAGCTTCTCGAGGCTATCTCCATGTTTACTATACCGTATGTTAAAAATCTCTATAGTAAAATGGTTCAACAGAAAGTTATTAACCTTTAAGTTATCTTGTGGTTATAAGTAATCCCTTGTTACACTAACCTTTCATTTGACCTACAATGTGCGGTGACGTCCAAGTGACGTGTGTATCATTCAACCCAGAAGTTATTGTTTGGTTTTTTAAATAAAACGTTTTAAATTAGGCCTGGTTATACCATGATTTGATGTTCGAAGAGAGAGATAGTGTATTTCCGAATCTAAGGTCACAGGCCTTCTGACCAGTTTTTAACTTCGTTTTTTCTATTACTAGGGAGAGGTTTATTTCAATAATCCCAAGATTTTAAAACAAGATGGTAAATTTCGAGCACTTAGTCTGAAGGAGAATTTCTGTATTCTGGCCAACAACAACGCATTGAATTGTGCAAAAGAAATAGGTACAGTCCCAAGCGCCTATATTCCCGAACTAGAGAAGAGGGGTATGAAAAACCCAAACTATAACGGTGGAATGTTATTCCGACCACCAACCAACGGACCCATCAACAACACTCCGATTGTGACACCCCCCACAACTCAAAATGCCGCCCCAAACCCACCCCAAGGAGGAACCCAACCCACATTAACCGCCGCTGCAATTGTTACCACAACAACAATTAACCAAAATAGGAACCACCCACAAACACAACCAACCAGAATCCAACCTCAAAGAATAGCAAAAACTAGATCGCAATAAAAATTCCCTATCAACCTATTAGCTAAAACCTGCTAGTTTTTTAAAAATCAAATTTCGCCGCCAAAATTTAAAAGTATGGCGCTCTCACCTAAGAGACATTATTAGCGCCATTGTTCAAGTTAGAGTAAATGTTGCTGTTTGCATTAATTGTCGCTAACAAAATTATAACTTTACCAAATTACTCCATCCCTTGGTATATACGGTGACGGAGGATAAGCCAAAGAATGAACCACAAGAAGGTAACTAGTGATGCTTAATTTTAAAACAATATAGAATGATTTGTATGCGCGCTCTGTGATATTATACCACACACGTGGGCGACAGAATGATTGATATATTGTATTGGGCCATTTTTGTAAAAACTTTGTATGTCTTGATGAATCATTTAGAGTTGCAGACGAACATGGTTTTGGTAACTTGCTCAATACTTGACCATTGAGAAGTGAATGAAGAAGTAATTACCAAGTAAGCAATTGATTTATTAAGCGTCAGTATACTAGCATAATTGTACCAGTGCAGTGTATTAGTTTGGAGTTGCTCATAATAACACTAGTGTACATGTTTGAATTCATTGGGTATCTGTTCTCATGTTGTGTGTGCATATTAAGCGTCAGTATACTAGCATAATTGTACCAGTGCAGTGTATTAGTTTGAAGTTGCTCATAATAACACTAGTGTACATGTTTGAATTCATTGGGTATCTGTTCTCATGTTGCATGTGCATACTGTTCTTTTATTCACAAATGTGTAATTTTCTACTATTCCATTAAAAGATCGCCTGATGATGGTCAAAATAATTGACCGATACGTCGCGAATTAACGCTTACCTTGGCTGAGTCCTCTGGAATTTATTATTATGAGACTACAATATTTTGGAAAATGTTTTTTTAATTGCAACAAAACAGTAAGTTTAAATTTATTGCACTCACCTGCATTTAAATGCCTATATCTTCTTAACTATAAGAAATTTAAAGAAAATAAGCCAAGATTCGTGCTCAGCACTTTATCACATTTAAATGCCTATATTTCGTTAACTTAAAAAAATTTTAAGTAAATAAGCCTAGATTCGTGCTCAAGAGACTTAAATATTTCAAAAAGTGTTGTTCAAATAGCGAAAAAACATGAAGTTAAATTTGTATGCACTTCATCACTTTTAAATGCCTATACCTCCTAAACTATAAATAATCTTAAGAAAATAAGCTCAGATTCGTGCTCAGGAGACTTTAGTCTTTCAATAAGGGTTATTAAAATAGCGAAAAAATATAAAGTATAATTTTCATGAACTTCAACACCTTTAAATGCCTAAATCTCTAACACTGTAAGAAATTTTAAAAAAATTAGTTCAGATTTGTGCTTAGAAGACTTAAATCTTTCTGAAATGTGTTTTTCAAAAAGCAAAAAAATATTAAGTTAAATGTTTATGCACTTCGCCTTTATATGCCTATATCTTCTAAGCTATAAGGAATTTCGAAAAAATTACCTCAGATTCGTGCTCAGCACTTCATCACCTTTAAATGCCTATATCTCCTCAACTATAAGAAATCTTAAGAAAATAATCCCAGATTCTTTCTCTAGAGACTCAAATTATTCAAAAAGTGGTTCAAATAGCGAAAAAACATAAAGTTAATTTTTTATAAACTTCATTACCTTTAAATGACTGTATCTTTTTAACTATAAGCAATTATAAGCAAATTAGCTAATATTTGTGCTTATTGGACTTCGTTTTTTTTAAAAGAGTTGTTTAAATAGCAAGAAAACATGAAGTTAAATTTTTATGCACTTCATCACTTTTAAATGCCTATATCTCCTAAGCTATAAGTAATTTCAGGAAATAAGCCCAGATTCTTGCTTAGCACTTTATCACATTTAAATGCCTATATTTTGTTAACTTAAAGAAATTTTAAAAAAATAAGCCCAAATTTGTGCTCATTGTACTTTATTCTTTTAAAAAGTGTTGTTTAAATAGCGAAAAAATATGAAGTTAAATTTTTATGCACTTCATCACCTTTAAATGCCTATATATCTTTAACTATAAGTAATCTTAAGAAAATAAGCCTAGATTTGTGCTCAGGAGACTTAAGTCTTTCTAAAATTTTTTTTTCAAATAGCAAAGAAACATGAAGTTAAATGTTTGTGCACTTTATCACCTTTAAATGCCTATATCTTTTAATCTATACAAAAATTCAAAAAATAAGCCCAGATTCGTGCTCAGTACTTCATCACCTTAAAATGCCTATATCTTCTAAACTATAAGGAATCTTAAGAAAATAATCACAAATTTTTTATTTGGAGACTCCAATCTTAAAAAAGGTGTTGTTTATATAGCAAAAAACCATAATATTAAATTTTTGCGAGATTCATTGCTTTTAAATGCCTGTTTATTTTTTAACTATAAGCAATTATAAGCAAATAAGCTTAGATTTGTGCTTATTGCACTATATTCTTTTAAAAAGTGTTGTTTATATAGCGGAAAAAAATGAAGTTAAATTTGTATGCACTTCATTACCTTTCAATGCCTATATCTCCTAAACTATAAGGAATTTTAAGAAAATAAGCCCAGATTCCTGCTCAGCAATTCATCACATTTAAATGCCAATATTTCTTAAAATTAAAGAAATTTTAAGAAAATAAGCCTAGATTTGTGCTCAGGAGACATAAATCTTTCAAAAAGTGTTGTTCAAAAAGCGAAAAAACATGAAGTTAAATTGTTATGCACTTTATCACCTGTAAATGCCTATACCTTCTAAACTAAAAGTAATTTCATAACATAAGCCCAGATTCCTGTTGAGGAGATTTAAATTTTTCGGAAAATGTTGTTTTAATTGCAACAAACAGTAAGTTTAAATTTATTATACTTCACTACCTTTAAATGCCTATATCTTCTTAACTATAAGGAATTTTGAGAATATAAGCCCATATTCCTGCTAAGGAGACTCCAATTTTTCGAAAAATGGTGTTCAAATTGCAACAAAACAGTAAATTTTAATTTATTGCCCTTAACTACCTTAAAATGCCTATATCTTCTAAACTATAAAAACTTTACAAAAAAATAAGCTTAGATTTGTGCTCAGGAGACTACAATTTTTCGGAAAATGTTGTTTAAATTGCAACAAAACAGTTAATTTAAATTTAATGCACTTCACCACTTTTAAATGCCTATGCCTCTTATATTAAAAATAAATTAGAGAAAATAAGCCCAGATTAGTGCTAACACAATCTAATCTTTTTAAAAAATTGGTTAAAATTGCAACAAAACAGAAAGTTAAATTTTAATGGACTTTAACACCTTTAAATGCTTATATCTCTTAAACTATAAAAAATATGAAAAAATTAGCCTAGATTCGTGCTCAGAAGACTAATCTTGCTGAAATTGTTTTTTAATTTGCAACATAACAGAAATTTTAATTTTTAAAGCTGTTCACCACATTTAAACGCCTACATTTACTAAACTATAAGAAATTTTAAGAACATAAGCCTAGCTTCGTGCTTAAGAAGACTCTAATCTTAAAAAAAAATGGTGTTATATTTGTGACATTGTGGTTCAGTATTGTTACGAGGCTATCTTGATAATGTATGACCTTTTTTTTCCACCCCTAATTATGGCAAGACACAATATTAGACTGAATGAAATATTTAATTAAAATTAAAATGTCCACCAATATAAAGATGTGGATAATACGAATAACATCATTTAAGTGAATAAGTAAATAACTGTTCATTAAAAGTTGACATAGAAAGGTCTAGGTTATATATCAAGCCACAACTATGAGATGCACTATTAACTTGAGCCCAAATGGCTATTAGAATCAAATGGAGTACTTAAGATGAACATATAAACTGATAAGTGGATCTTGATTCCTTTCACAATCTTGAAAAATATACCTGACAAGGTTGAGCCCGAACAAAATAATAATAACAGTATTAGACCTTATATGCAGCAATCATGAAATCATCATCTCCAATCTCAGGCAATTTTATATTATAAAATTCTCCACATTCAACAGAACATCAATTAATTGACAGTTACACATCATGTAAATCATCATCAGGAAGAATAACCATACTTTCACCAGCAATATCTGCCTGCTAAGGCATCAAAAATGCATCTCCTGAAAGCCAGACACCGACTTCATATATATCCAAAGACCTCAATCCTCAGCACCCTCTACACAACATTCCACTCATGACGGAATGTCCAATGAACCCCTGGAATGTGACTTGGCCCTGCATTCTTTGACTTAGCATTCCAATCACGCGTCTTAACTTTAGATGTCGTTTCTAGGAATGTGACCTTTGACCACATTGACCACAACAGTAAATTTAAATTTAATGCACTTCACCACCTTTAAATGCCTATGCCTCCTATAATAAAAAATTTAGAGAAAATAAGCCCCGATTAGTGCAAAAAAGACTCCAATCTTTCAAAAAATGTTTTTAAAAATTGCAACATAACAAAAAGTTTAATTTTAATGCACTTCTCCACATTTAAATGCCCATATCTCCTAAACTTTAAAAAATATGAGAAAATAAGCTTAGATTTTTGCTCAGGTGAATACAATCTTTCGGAAAATGTTGTTTTAATTTAAACAAAACGGAAAGTTTAAATTAATTCACTTTTTTAATTCACTTTACCACATTTAAATGAGTATATCTCATAAACTTTAAAAAATTTAGAGAAAACAAGCCCAGATTCGTGCACAGGAGATTCCAATCTTTCAAAAATTGTTGTTTATTTTGCAACAAAACAGTAAGTTGAAATTTATTGCACTTCGCTACATTTTAATGCCTAAATCTTCTAACCTTTAAGAAATTTCGAGAAAATAAGCCCAGCTTTGTGCTCAGGAGACTCAAATCTTTAACAAAATGGTGCTAAAATTGCAAAAAAAAATTGATTTAATTGCACTTTACCACGTTTGAATGCCGATACCTCATAAACTATAAGTAATTTCGAAAACATAAGCCTAGATTCCTGCTCAGGAGTCTCTAATCTTTCGGAAAATGTTGTTTAAAATGCAACAAAAATAGTAAGTTTAAATAAGTTGTCATTTACTACATTTAAATAGCTATATCTTCTGAACTATAAGAAATTTTGAGGAAATAAAACCAGATTTGTGTTAAAAATGCTTAAATCTTTCAAAAAATGGTGTTTAAATTTCATTCAAAAAGAAAGTTTAAATTTATTGCATTTTGATACCTTCAAATGTCAAAATCTGCTAATCTTTAAGGAATTTCAAAAAAAAGCCTAGATTCGTGCTCAGGAGACTTCAATCATTCTGAAAATGTTGTTTAAATTGCAACAAAACAGTAAGTTTAAATTTATTGCAAGTCACTTCCTATAAATGCCTATATCTTTTGAACTATAAAAAATTTCGAGACTATAAGCTTATGTTCCTGCTTCTAAGATTCTAATTTTTAAAAAAATGTTGTTTAGATTGCAACAAAACAGTAAGTTTTAATTTATTGCACTTAACTACTTAAAAATGCCTATATCTTCTAAATTATAAAAAAATTACAAAAAAATAAGCTAAGATTCGTGCTCAGAAGACTAAAATCTTTCGGAAAATGTTGTTTAAATTGCAACAAAACAGTAAGTTTGAATTTATTGCACTTCACTACATTTAAATGCTTATATCTTCCAAACTATAAGGCAATTAAAAAATAAGCCCAGATTCGTGCTTAGGAGACTCTAATCCATCAACAAAATTTGTTTAAATTTCAACAAAACAGTAAATTTAATTTTAATGCACTTTACCACATTTAAATGCCGATATTTTCTAAACTATAAAAAATTTAAAAAAATAAGCTCAGATTCGTGCTCAGGAGACTACAATCTTTCGAAAAATGTTGTTAAAATTGCAACAAAACAGTTAGTTTTTTTTTAATTCACTTGACACTATATAAATGAGTATATCTCACAAACTTTAAAAAATTTAGCGAAAATAAGCCCACATTCGTGCACAGGATACTCTAATCGTTAATTTTTTTTGTTTAAATTGCAACAAAACAGTAAGTTTAAATTAATTGCACTTTACAACCTCTAAATGTATAAATCTTCTAAACTATAAGGACTTTTAAGAAAATAAGACAAGATTCGTGCTCAGGAGTCTCTAATCTTTTGAAAAATGTTGTTTAAATTGCAACAAAACAGTTAGTTTAAATTTATTGCACTTCACTACTATTAAAAGCATATATCTTCTTAACAATAAGAAATATTAAAAAATATGCCTAGATTCGTGCTCAGGAGACTACCATCTGTCATAAAATGTTGTTTAAATTGCAACAAAACAGTAAGTTTCAATTTATTGCACTTAACTACTTTTGAATGCCTAAATCTTTTAAACGACAAGGAATTTTGAATAAACAAGCTCAGCTTTGTGCTCAGGAGACTCCATCCTTTTAAAAAATGAGGTTAAGATTGCAAAAAAACTGAAATAATAATTTAAAAGCACTTCACTACATTTAAATAACTATATCTACAAAACTTTAAAAAATTTCGAAAACATAAGCCCAGATTTCTATTCAGGAGACTCCAATTTTTGAGAAAATGTTGCTTAAATTGCAACAAAACAGTAAGTTAAAATTTATTGCACTTTACAATCTTTAAATGCCTATATCTTCTTAACTTTAAGGAATTTTAAGTAAATAAGTAAAGATTTGTGCTAAGGAGACTAACATCTTTTAGAAAATGGTGTTTAAAATGCAAAAAAACAGTTTAATTGAATATATTGCACTTTACTACCTTTAAATGTTAAAACTTCTTAACTATTGAGAATTTCGAGAAAATTAGCAAAGATGCGTGCTCAGAAGACGCCAATCTTTTGGAAAATCATGTTTAAATTACAACAAAACTTAAAGTTTAATTTAAAGGCACTTTACCACCTATTAATGCTGTATCTCCTAAATTTTAAAGGAATTTCGACAAAATAAGCCCAGATTCGTGCTCAGTAGACTTCCATCTTTCGAAAAATGTTGTTTAAATTGCTTTAAAACAGAAAGTTTAATTTTAGTTCACTTGACCACATTTACATGCCTATATCTCCGAAACTATAAGAAATTTAGAGAAAATAAGCTCAGATTCGTGCCTTGAAGACTAAAATCTTTTGAAATTTCAGAAAATAAGTTCAGATTCGTGCTCCGCACTTCATCACATTTAAATGCCTATATTTCGTAAACTTCAAGAAATTAAAAAAATAAGGCTAGATTCGTGCATAGGAGACTTAAATCTTTAAAAAAGATTTGTTCAAATAGCAAAAAACATAAAGCTAAATTTTTATGCACTTCATCACCTTTAAATGCCTATATCTCCTAAACTGTAAGGAATTTTAAGAAAATAAGCCCAGATTCGTGCTTATTGGACTTTATTCTTTCAAAAAGTGTTGTTTAAATAGCAAGAAAACATAAAGCTAAATTTTTATGCACTTAATCACCTTTAAATACCTATATCTCCTAAACTGTAAGGAATTTCAAGAAAATAACCTTAGATTCGTGCTCAGCACTTTATCAATTTAAAATGCTTATATCGCCTAAACTATAAGTACTCTATGAAAAATAAGCCCAGATTCGTGCTTAGGAGACTCTAGTCTTTCAAAAAGTGTTGTTAAAATAGCGAAAAAATATAAAGTTTAATTTTTATGCACTTGAACACACTTAAATGCCTAAATATCCTAAACTTTACGAAATTTCAAGAAAATTAGCCCAGATTCGTGCTTAGGAGACTTAATTCTTTCTAAAATTTGTTTTTCAAATAGCAAATAAACATGAAGTTAAATGTTTATGCAGTTCATTACCTTTAAATGCCTGTATCTTCAAAGCTATAAGAAATTTCAAAAAAATATGCCCAGATTCGTGCTCAGCACTTCATCACCTTAAAATGCATATATCTCCTAAACTATAAGGAATTATAAAAAAATAATCTAAGATTCGTTTTCTGGAGACTTCAATCTTGCAAAAAGTGTGGTTCAAATAGCAAATAAACATAAAGTTTAATTTTTAATAAACTTTATTACCTTTAAATGACTGTATCCTTTTAACTATAAGCAATTATATGCAAATAAGCTTAGATTCGTGCTCATTAGACTTTATTCTTTTAAAAAGTCTTGTTTAAATAGCGAAAAAACATGAAGTTAAATTTCTATGCACTTCATTACTTTAAAATGCCTTTATCTCCTAAACTATAAGAAATTTGAAGACAATAAGCCCAGATTTGTGCTCAGCACTTTATCACATTTTATTGCCTATATTTTCTAAACTTTAAGAAATTTTTAGAAAATAAGCCCAGATTCGGTCTTAGAAGACTTAAATCTTTAAAAAAGTGTTGTTCAAATAGCAAAAAAACATGAAGTTCAATTTTTATGCACTACATCACCTGTAAATGCTTATATCACCTTAACTATAAAAAATTAAAAAATAAGCCCAGATTCGTGCTCAGGAGACTCCAATCTTTCAAAAAGTGTTGTGTCAATAGCAAAAAAAACATTAAGTTGAATTTCATGCACTTAATCACCTTTAAATGCCTTTAAATCTTTTAAACTATAAGGAATTTAAAAAAAAATTTCAGAATTGTTTTCTGGAGACTACAATCTTTCCAAAAGTGTTGTTCAAATAGCGAAAAAATAAAGTTAAATTTTAACGAGCTTCATCACATTTAAATGCCTATATTTCGTTTACTTTTAGGAATTTCAAGAAAATAAGCCCAGATTCGTGCTCAGCACTTAATCAATTAAAAATGCTCATATCTCCTACAGTATAAGAAATCTTAACAAAATAAGATTAGATTCGTTCTCAGGAGACTCTAGTATTTCAAAAAGGGTTGTCAAAATAGCAAAAAAATATAAAGTAAAATTTTTATGCACTTTAACACCTTTAAATGCCTAAATCTCTAACACTATGAGAAATTTTAAGAAAATTAGCCTAGATTCGTGCTCAGAAGACTAAAATCTTTTTTTAAAAGTGTTGTTCAAATAGCAAAAAACATGAAGTTAAATGTTTATGCACTTCACCTTTAAATGACTATATATTCTAAGCTTTAAGGAATTTTTAAAAAAATGAGCCTAGATTCGTGCTTAACACTTCATCACCTTAAAATGTTAATATATTTTCTGAACTATAAGAAATCTGAAAAAAATAATCCCACATTCTTTCTCTGAAGAGTTCAATCTTTTAAAAAGTGTTGTTCATATAGCAAAAAAACAAAAAGTTAAATTTTTTCGAACTTCATTACCTTTAAATGCCCGTGTATTTCAACTATAAGCAATTATAAGCAAATAAGTTAATATTCGTGCTCATTGGACTTTATTCTTAAAAAAAGTGTTGTTAAAATAGCGAAGAAACATAAAGTTAAATTTGTATGCACTTCATCACTTTTAAATGCATATATCTCCTAAACTATAAGGAATTTCAAGAAAATTAGCCTAGATTAGTGCTTAGAAGACTTAAATATTTCTGAAATGTGTATTTCAAATAGCAAAAAAACATAAAGTTAAATGTTTATGGACTTCACCTATAAATGCCTATATCTTCTAAGCTATAAGGAATTTGGAAAAAATTAGCCCAGATTCGTGCTCAGCACTTCATCACCTTAAAATGCCTTTATCTCCTTAATTATAAGGAATCATAAAAAAATAATCTAATATTTTCTCTCTTAAGACTCCAATCTTTCAAAAAGTGTTGCTTAAATAGCGAAAAATCATGATGTTAAATTTGTATGCACTTCATCACATTTAAATGCATATATCTCCTAAACTATAAAGAATTTTAAGACAATAAGCCCAGATTTGTGCTCATCACTTTATCACAATTAAATCCCTATTTATTCTGAACTTTAAGGAATTTAAAGAAAATAAGCCCAGATGTGTGCTAAGGAGACTTAAATCTTTCCAAAAAGTGTTCTTTCAATGGCGAAAAAACGTAAATTAAATTTTTATGCACTTTATCACCTGTAAATGCTTATATTACCTAAACTATAAGGAATTTTAAAAATAAGCTTAGATTCGTGCTTAGAAAGCTACAATCTTTCAAAAAGTGTTGTTCAAATAGCAAAAAAACATGAAGTTAAATTGTTATGCACTTTATCACCTTTAAATGTATATATTTCCTAAACTATAAGTAATTTTAAAAAAATAAGCCCAGATTCGTGTTTAGCACTTTAACACATTTAAATGCCTATATTTGCTTAACTTTAAATAATTAAAAAAATAAGCCCAGATTCAGGCTCAGAAGACTTAAATCTTTTAAAAAGTGTTGTTTAAATAGAGAAAAAACATAGTTTAATTTTTATGCACTTCAACACCTTTAAATGCACAAATCTCTTTAACCATAAAAAATTTCAAGAAAATTAGCCCAGATTCGTGCTCAGGAGATTCAAGTCTTTTAAAAATGGTGTTATAATTGCAACAAAACAGTAAATTTAAATTCAATGCACTTAATTACCTTTAAATGCCTATATCTCCTAAACTATAAGAAATTTAAAAAAACAGCTTAGATTCGTGCTCAGGAGACTATAATCTTTCGAAAATTGTAGTTTCATCATTTGGAAAATGTTGTTTAAATTGCAACAAAACAGTAAGTTTAATTTTAATGCAATTCACCACATTTAAATGCCTATACTTCCTAAACAAAACAAAAATTTGGAGAAAATAAGCCCAGATTCGTGCACAGAAGACTCGAATCTTTATAAAAATGTTGTTTAAATTGCAACATAAAAGTAAGTTTAAATTTATTGCACTTTGGTACCTTTAAATGCCTACATCTTCTAACCTTTAAGGAATTTTGAGAAAAAAGTTCAGCTTCGTGCTCAGGAGACTTTAATCTTTAACATGTTGCTAAAATTGCATAAAAACTAAAATTTTCAATTTAAAGGCACTTTACCACCTTTTAATGCCTATACCTCCTAACTAAAAGTAATTTCGATAACATTAGCCCAGATTCCTGCTTAGGAGATTTAAATTTTTCGAAAAATGTTTTTTAAATTGCAACAAACAGTAAGTTAAAATTAATTGCACTACACTACCTCTTAATGTCTAAATCGTCTTAACTATGAGGAATTTCAAGAAAATAAGCCCAGATTCGTGCTTAGGAGACTACAATCTTTCGGAAAATGTTGTTTAAATTGCAACAAAACAGTTATTTCAAATTTAATGCACTTAAATACCTTTAAATGCCTATACCTACTTAACTAAAATAAATTTAGAGAAAATAATTGCAGATTAGCGCTAAGGAGACTCGAATCTTTCTGAAACATGTTGTTAAAATTGCAACAAAACAAAAAGTTTAATTTTAATGCACTTTACTACATTTAATTGCCTATACCTTTTAAACTAAACAAAAATTTTAAGAAAAAAAGCCCAGCTTTGTGCTCAGGAGACTCTAATCTTAAACATGTTGCTAAAATTGCATAAAAACAAAAATTTTGAATTTAAAGGCACGTCACCACCTTTCAATGCCTATACCTCCTAACTAAAAGTAATTTTGATAACATAAGCCCAGATTCCTGTTTAGAAGATTAAATTTTTTCGGAAAATGTTGTTAAAATTGCAACAAACAGTAAGTTTAAATTAATTGCACTACACTACCTCTAAATGTCTAAATCTTCTAAACAATAAGGACTTTCAAAAAATAAACTAAGCTATGTGCTCAGGAGACTCCAATCCTTAACAACATGTTGTTAAAATTAAATAAAAAACTAAAATTTTAATTTAAAGGCACTTCACCACATTTAAATGCCTATACCTCCTTAACAAAACAAAAATTTGGAGAAAATAAGCCCAGATTCGTGCACAGAAGACTTCAATCTTTGAAAAAATGTGGTTTAAATTGCAACATAAAAGTAAGGTTAAAATTTATTGCACTTTGGTACCTTTAAATGCCTACATCTTCTAACCTTTAAATAATGTTTGAGCAAAAAAGCTCAGCTTCGTGCTCAGGAGACTTTAATCTTCATCATGTTGCTAAAATTGCATTAAAACAAAAAAATTAATTTAAAGGCACTTTACCACCTTTTAATGCCTATACCTCCTAACTAAAAGTAATTTCGATAACATAAGCCAAGATTTCTGCTCAGGAGATTAAAATTATTTTGAAAATGTTGTTTAAATTGCAACAAACAGTAAGTTTAAATTAACTGCACTACACTACCTCTAAATGTCTAAATCTTTTAAACTAAAAAAAAATTCGAGAAAATAAGCCCAGATTCGTGCTCAGGAGACTACAATCTTTTAGAAAATGTTGTTTAAATTGCAACAAAACAGTAATTTTAAATTAATTGCACTTAAATACCTTTGATTGCCTATACCTCGATAACTAAAACAAATTTAGGGAAAATAAGTGCAGATTAGTGCTAAGGAGACTCCAATCTTTCTAAAACATGTTTTTAAAATTGAAACAAAACAAAAAGTTTAATTTTAATGCACTTCATTACATTTAAATGCATATACCTCCTAAACAAAACAAAAATTTGGAAAAAATAAGCCCAGATTCGTTCACAGAAGACTCCAATCTTTAAAAAAATTTTTTTTTAAATTGCAACATCAAAGAAAGTTTAAATTTATTGCACTTTGGTACCTTTAAATGCCTACATCTTCTAACCTTGAAGGAATTTTGAGAAAAAAAGCTCATCTTCGTGCTCATGAGACTTTAATCTATAACATAATGCTAAAATTGCATAAAAACAAAAAATTTAATTCAAAGGCACTTTGACACCTTTTAATGCCTGTACCTCCTAACTAAAAGTAATTTCGATAACATAAGCCCAGATTCGTGCTCAGGAGACTACAATCTTTCGGAAAATATTGATTAAATTGCAACAACAAAGTAATTTTTAATTTATTGCACTTTACTACCTTTAAATAACTAAATCTTTTAAATAATGATAAATTTAAAGTAAAAAATCCCAGCTTTGTGCTCAGGAGAATTAAATCTTAAAAAAATATTGTTAAAATTGCAAAAATAACCAGAAATATTAATTTAAATGCACTTTACCACATTTAAATGCCTTTATCTACTAAACTATAAGAAATTTCGAGAACAT
>JAQGBN010000027.1:0-14756 GCA_034698465.1 Tachypodoiulus niger | reverse complement strand
TCAAGTTCAATTTAACAATGATGTCTAAGTCGATCGCAACTGACGTAAGGAGCATTCTCCTGAAAATGGGCTTGACCTCCCTACCATATGGCATTTAGTTGCTGACTGTAGGGTACTGAGTTGAATTGAATTGAATTGAACATATTTTGATATGAGCGTATAAACTAGGCAGTGTAGGCACGTAACATTAATAGATGTACATATCTGTTACACATATGCATTTGCATTTAATTTTTTATTTCAGATGATGAAATTTATTAAGTTAATTGAACTATCGATTGTTATGCTTTCTATGTATATTGAAGGTTGTTATACCACAGTAATGGAATGCGTTTCTTTTACAATTTTCTGGAATATCTCTTTAAAATATTTAAAAGATATTCTGAGCTACAGCTAGGCTTTTATTGTGTTGCTGCTTTTGCTGACTAACTTGCTTGCCACACACAGGCAGCAACAGAGACCAGTCAATATAGAGGATTGCTTCTTCTTACGCAGCGGCGTAGTAGTACACCCTGTTGGCTGCTATGTCTTGATTGCCACACACATTGCCTAACTTGAGTTGCGATAGTTAAAATTCGTTACATGTGCTCGTATATAAGTTTATAAAGATGTCTTGATACAAGGTAGCCTGTTATATTAAGATATGCATATCAGTTGCAAATTTTGTAAACGCATAATTTTAAACGTGGAAATTTATTAAATTAATTAAACAGTCACAAGTTAAATTTTTGTTGATGTTTATTTAAGTTTGTTAAACCGTTGTACTGTATAGGCGTTTATTTTATATTTTCTGGAATGCATAAAACATGTTGAATTGAATGTTTATGAAATATTCGAATTATACTGGTCGTTTGCACGGAATTGAAATATGTACTTGAATATGCAGCATATTAATAAGCACCTTGTTTATTACTGCAAGATAAATACATACCATACGTAAGATTGGTTATTGTAAGCAAACTATACGTATGCCAAATTATGCGCTGAATATTATTGTAACTAAATACTGAAATTTGAAGACCTTGATGAATATTTTGTTGTGTTTATTGTAGATTCTTTATTATTCCTATTCTTTTGATTAATTGATGTAGCTGATTATTTTATATATTTTTAATTGTTGCATGGCAAATTTATACAAGCATTTCCAAAATAAAATGTTATATTTAAGGGTCGATTAAAGCCGTGTTTTACGTTGAAGCGGGGATCGCTTGCAGCCTTTTGTTTAACGTGTGAGTCGTTGCTTGTTAGCAATTGATTTTTTACAAGAGTAGATAAGGTGGTAAGCATCTATTAGTTTTCGTATTTGAGTTTCATGTATACAGAATGTTATTACGTCAAATGCAGAGTTAAATGAGAGATATACATGTCATTCATTTAAATGAACTTAAATTAAAAAAATGACTACCTGGGAATTTTGATCTCTGATCTCTGGTCTCATGGTATGAAAACAAATTAACCAATCGGATCCATACCATTGGTTAATTTGTTTTTATGCTATGAGTAGCGGGAATTTGTTTCTATAAAGGACACTTAATTTAGCAATGTTGTTAGTATTCACAATAACGCAGTGAAATCTTAGACGAAATTCATAATATAATCGGTACTAAGTTAATTGGATTAAACTGAAGTAGCAGAATTGTTATTTTATAGTTGATTTATAGTGATGTAATTTTGTTTTGTTAAAGCTGCAATTCAACATTGGAGCTATGTAACTTTGTTACGAATCTTAATTTGCAACGAATAAACGAAGCTTCTGTTTGTATCTTTTATTTCGCTAATAGGCCGTGATTAACAAGAGACCAATTAATTTGCGAATTCATTCTAATCTCCTTCAAGGAGAAATTAACTTCATATTAAGATTATTAGCATGTCTTTTCTTGATTCTGGATTTTGTTGACAGCGTCGAATTCAGTTGCATTCATTTTACGGGTCTGGACTGCTGTTTACTTTTGACGAAGAGCACGCACTTTCCGGCCTTCGCTGGCACTTCAGTATTGCCTGGAATAAAAAGAATGCAAAATTTGACATGTGCATGTGTTATGGCCGTTTAGTTGTGATTTGTCTGTCTTGATTTGCCGCATTCGCTTATGAGACATTTTATGGTCAATATGTCTCAGCTACGGGAGGTATTGTATGCTAGGAAGAAAAGGTACTTGCGTGTTAGACAGCTTACCTTATTTGCATGTTTCACGTAACAGTCTTGAAATTCTTCTCCGGACGCCTTCATGAAAGGAAACAATAAGGTCTAACACAACAATCGAGACTTAGGCTGATTTCCATTGTTATAAATTATCTTAACATTTGCATCATCCCTGGAGAATTCACTTATCTTCTTGTAAATTTTCGCTTTCTAAAATAAGTAGAATCGGTTAAAAATGTACTTCGATGCTTAAAATTCGTTTACACTAGCACGATCTGCGTCATATTCCTCTGTGGCAGTATTAATTGCTTATTTCGTACTATGTCTTTGTCTTATCCCAATTAATGATGTCATTTACTGATATCTAAAGTCTGTTTCTCTTACAGGAATATGCCGTTTATCGTGATATTAAAGAGTGTTAATTAATTTTATATGCTTGAAATAATGTAGTCTTACTATTACACCGCCTGTCAAGCAATCGTCATTCTCCTCTGTGCGAGGAGCCTAAAATGAAACACGCTTTCGATCAATCCGATTGATACGCATGTGCATCATTACTACGTTTATGAAACATATGCAGAGCTGTATGCTTAGTAGGGCGTATTAATCATTAGCTGTAGGCGAAATACAATGTATTTCAAAAGGTTGAATCACTAATAATGGATTTTAGAATTAATCTCTTTGCAAAATTTGTCTCAAAATTATAAAAGGGGCGTCAAAATACGACAATATTTCCAAAACTCTAGCAACAATAATAAATTGTAAATCCAATTTCCTATGTGAGATATGTGATAAAATTAGTCTTCACACAGTCCTCACAAATCTCCTGCTCCTGAGCTAAAAAAAAACTAATTTGCCACAATTTTGGCCAATTCGTCATTATTGACTATAGCGATACCCACCGGCCCGGAAGATTTTATGAATTATTAGAAAGTATTTGTTTTACTTACGTATTTTTTATCGCATTCCATTAGATCGTTCATCTTTGAAATTGTATAATTGATTAGTACGCATTATTTTGGTTAATATGTTTCAGTTTCACGTAGCTAAGTGTAGTGCTTTCGTGAATATTTTTCTCGTTGTAAAAACATCATCCCTTAATTGGTTTCTTTATATATTTATCGGATTTCATTTGATGCTATTACATGTTCTTGTAACAAGAACTTTAAAGTACAAGAAGCATGAATAAACAAACGTATTTCGTATATTTGGTTCAATTAAATTTGTACGTACCAAAAAAGGTACATTCGCCATTTTTATTTCAATATTCACAATAACACCATTTCCCGTATGAAATTAAGATCATTCCGATACTTAACACCTTTCAACAGTTCTTCACATTCTTCGTCTGACTATTAAAATAATTTTGAACATGTTAGTGGAACATATTTCTAATGTTATAATATTATAATACCTGTATATTAAGCTTAGAATAATTCAGAATTGGAAAAGCGTTGGCCCGATACCATTTTAATCATCGACTAATTTCCGATTAATTAATGAGTTTAATACTAATTGAAATATAGTAAAAACATCAACTCGTAATACCAGCGGTAATTCTCCATGCACTGCTTTTTTACGAATTTGAAAATGTCCTATTTGCGAAAAGAAACGGGTATTTTAATGCAGGATGCAGATGTCACACATTATTTATACGAAGTTATTAATTTGATGCATTCATGAACGTTTATCTCGAATCAATTCAATTTCACATTAAGCGCATTAATTTTTAAACTATTTTTATGTAAATGACAAATTGACCCATTTAAATTTTATCGAAGGTAAATACTAACCGGTTCAAATTTGGCATTTACGGAAAGTGCAATACCGATGCACAGTGATCTTCATCCTAAGTTTTTATGATGCTTATATACATGTATCTACAAAATATAACTTCGTTATAAAAGACAGCCAGAATTATTTTAAGTGGTAATAATTGCAAATGAATTAAAGCATGGAAATAATTAATTATATGTATTCAGACATACTGTACTTGTACAATTGTCCATTGGAATTGCACGTAGCATGCTGCTTTTAGATTCGTTGCATAAAAGCGTAGGGATTCATGCCCTGATGCTAATCGTATTTGTATTTTACGTGAATGAAAAAAATGAAAAAAAACAAAACTTAATATTCGTGAGGAATGAATTGGAATGTTGCATTTGTGCTCTATAGGCAAAATTACCGGAAATTCCAATTTGTTATGGGATGTATATTATTTTTGAAGACATGTTACCGCGTGTCCATATAATGTTTTGCGTTTATAAATTTGCGTGTGTGCTAATCGATAACGTTACGTGTTAATTATCTTTAAGAAACAATTCCTTTATTTCGTATGAATAGTTAGGCACCTTATTTTCAACAAAATAATTATATGAAATACAAGTGATCTTTTTAAAATGTAAGTAATATTATGCAAAAATACTTTTTTTTTAAGCGCTATGAATATTGGAGTGAGTTAGTTTGTATTTCAGTACTATCTTAAGCATACCAAAATGTTAATTCACATCAGATTCTTTATGATTTTACTTCGTAGTAAATTTGACAGTTTACTGTCTAAATTATCAATAATATTTGAAAATATATGCATGTAAAAATGTTCTGATGCAAGGTAAAGTCATTGCATTAACACAATTCTGATATACAGTGATTATCATGATTATTAAAATCAAAATTTTCACAATAAAAAATGCAATATCATCCAAGTTACAGAATATCTCTTCGAAACATTACTAAAATGTTTAAATGCTTAACACCTTACTGGTAGGCTCATGCATATGCTTTACGTAGGACGTGTTATTGAAAAAATCTAAAAACTTGGCAAATTAATAATCGTAATGCATGCATTTGATTAACTGTGTATGTTATTGCTGACATTGATTAATTAATGCAGCATCAAAATCTCTATATTTGGAATTTTGTGGGTCACAATTTTATGCACTAATTTATGTGCAGAAAGCATTTGCAAAGCATATACAGGGGTAGTGAACCAATAAACAAATGGGTTAAGGTTAAATTATTATTGGTAGCAAAGTTGCAACCATATATTTACAAGGAGTCATGGCATACAAGAATAAACAATCATTCTCTAGGCACATTTAATCTTCCCCTTTCTGTAAGTTTCGCATCAAAAAGTGTTGCTGACGTCCATTTCGTTGTGGAAATGGTTATTGAAAGTAGAGGTGAATTTTTGTTACTTTATAATAAGAGGGGTTTAATAATAATTAAGGGCCAAAATAATATAGCTAAAATATTGTGCCGACCTATTGAATTAAGGGCCAAGGTTAGGTGCTGTTGTTTTAATATTAATCTAAGAACTTAATTTAGAATTTGAAATATTTCCGTAGTAAATTATATTGGGCTGAAGTTAGGAGCCGAAATGGTGAAGTAAGATCCGGAATTTTTGCTATGTTTTTAGAAGATGGATACGATCTATTATTAATTTATGACTATAAATAATATAAATATTAACTATAAATTTAATGAGAGTGAATTAAGGGTCGAAATAAAGGGTCAAAATCGTAAATTAAGAGCCGAATTCGATTGTAACATACTTAGGCATGCTAAACATATTTTGGGGGGGTGTTGCTGTGTTGCTAGAACAGAGACGAGTTAGCAGGGGGGCGAACAATTTTATTATGACCACGTGCCAGGGAAACCAGCGTGCGCGGTTAAAGCAATGCAAAACAACAATTCAAAAGCGCGGAGCTCGGGTCCAGCTAGTTAGGCAAAATAGGGCCTGGACTAGCTGGGACCGAAAAATCTGCAAAAAACAAAATTTCTAGCCCAATTGGGCAGGCGGAAGGCCAGGAAAATTGGGCACGGAAATGGCGCAAAAATCGAATGCAAAGGGCACGAAAACAAACCCACATGGAGTGTTGGCACGTGGGTGTAATGCATTGGCGAGGCCGGAGACCTTCACTACGTAGAGCACGGAAAGTTCCAAAAAGAAAGCTCAAAAATTAAAGACGAAAAATCGCATAAAAGAGACGCAAAAAAAGAAAAAGGAAAAACAAAGCAAGGCCACAAAACAAGCGTGTTGGTCGGCCTTGTTTGGACCCACGTGGCGTGCGGGCACATAAGGCGAAAAATTGCGGGAAAAGGAAGCGCGAAAAACGCGTAAAAGAAACAAAAAAAGGCAAAACAAGTTCGACGTGTTGTGTCTGCGTTGTTCCAAGCGCAAGAGTGAGAGAGTGAGTCGTTGTTTTGCCCCGCTTTTTTATGGGTAACGGCAACGCGCGGTGGTGCCCCTAAGCGGGACAGCGGGAAACGATTGTGACGTCTGCTGGAGAGAAGACGCCACAATATAAACAATGAGGTTGGGTTCAAATTATTAAAGACATATTTAGAAGTCGTCATGGCTTACTAGATTCAACTATCATTTTCTATTCGCATCCCATCTCATCCTTATGGTATGTTTCGTGAGTAACCATCCATTTCTTTGTAGAGATGGTGATCGAAATTATCAGTGAAGTTTCTAGCACGCCATCTTTAAAGAGTGGTGTGTGTTACTTATTTATTTGGGAAGTGAGATGGCGCTTCTGTCTAATTTTTGAGGCGGTAAAATTAAAAAAATCGTTGTTAGCCGTCAGCGCTTATTACTAATCAGGTGTGAAATTTTGAGTTTTTACTTTTATACAGGGCTGGAGACATTGTTATTTTGTAGTTAGATGTTTTTTATTAGAAAATAAATTAAAAAATCAATTAAGGTTTGAAATAGAAGGGCCCTACTGAGGTGCCCTAGTAGATTATGGGCCGAATTCACCTCTAATTTCAATCACCATTTCCACAAAGAAATGGACGTCGGCAACACTTTTTGATGCAAAACTTACCGTATGGACGAGATTAAATTTGCAAAGAGAATGATTGTTTATTATTGTATGCCATTATGTATGCCATATATGATTGCAACTTTGCTACCAATAATAATTTAACCTTAACCTATTTGTATATTGGTTCACTACGCTTGTGTATGCTTTGCAAATGCTTTCTGCACACTATACCTTTAATCATTAGGCATTTAATGAGTGCTATCTTTGCTTAATGTATTCTTATAGTCGCCTGATGAAGATGCAAATAAATCACTGAAACGTTGCGTTATAAAAGCAAATACCTGGCTGTGTCTCCTGGTTTCACTTATTGATATTTTTCAGCCACATGATGTCGAAGATCGACTTCGCTGATATTCAAACCTTTGTAGTTTAGTATAAAGATTGCCTACACCAAATTAGAATATCCATGTAAAAAAGTTTTAACAGTCCCTTGCTTTGAGTCTCCTATCTTGATCACAGTGCTTTCGAAAAACAACCATGGGAAATGAAAATTACCATTTGTTCAAAACATGTTAATCTCTCCATTCAAAAAAACTGCGTACTTACTGCAAAAGCATTTGATTTTTGTTTGTGCAAAGTAAAATTATGCCAAAGTCAACGTGTTTCGAAACATTATTGCAACAAAAAATAATTACCCGCTAAATTGACGAACGTTTAAAAAAATTGGAGCATGCCAAACAGCTTGAATCAGCTTGAAACAGCTGCATTTTCACTGTTACGGTTTCAGTGTTCAAAATTAAACACCAATAATGCTAAGTTTTGGATATTTTAGTTTTGTGAAACTGGAATTTCTAACCTAAACTGCACATCTTTGACTAATAAAGATTTTGTATTATGTGCAATTTGTCATTTCCAATTTTATTTTTATCAGTTTCTTAAAGTAAAGACTTCTTATTAGACTTCTTAGTAACCTTAATGTAAAGCAATTTATGATTTTATCCATAACAAATGCGCTTTATTTTGTTATTACAAGTTGGTAATCCAGTCATTAATGAAGGAAATGCAAAATACTTTCATGCATTCTGTAATGCATAAATGGTACAATCATTTTATATTCAGACATCCACACAAATAACTACTGGCATATTTCATGTGTTTTGTAGGCATCACTTTATAAGTTGTCTTGGTCGTACAAGGAAGGGCATTCCTGAAACATATATTCTATTAACAATAAAGTACTTACAGTATATGCAAATTCTTAAAGTTAAACGTTGATAATAAGAAATAAACACCAACTGCGAAGGATCTGTACTCACATCGTGTAAAAGGTCAATAGAGCAGAGCAAAACTTGAAGTCCACAAAACTGAAAGAGAAGACACATCGGATTAGTAAACGTCAATGTTTACCAGAGAATAAGAATTCCTTATTGATTACCAATTCCTCGTCATCGTTTGGGTGTAATAGTTTGCATATTTTTACGTTCTCTTCAATGAGTTCAACCGTCTATAGTCAATCAATTGGGGAATGTTGTCAGAGTTTACTAATACTATATTGCAATTAAAGTCAACAACACAATCAATTTACATATTTACCCTTAGTTGCTTCCACATGCACCGTAAGTTATCTATTGCTTCATCAGCCTGCGGGGAATAATAGCGGATTCAACATTATTAAACTTCACATGTTTAAATAGTTGAAGTTAGGTTATACATGAATTGTCTTTATATATGCAGTACATTTGCATTTCTTAAAAACTATTTTTAAAAAATGAAATGGACACGACTAAAGCTAGAATCCCTATAATAGTTGTACTAAAACTCAACAATAAGCATGTGATGTTATGGCTAGGTGGGTCCATCTGATCAACTCAAATGTGTACACTTAAGTGAAATTACAAATTTTTAATTTTTTGAACAGTTGGATGAGATGAAGAATGATGGGGAAGAGAATACGGTCGTGGCCGCTTACTAAGATGCTATCACAGCATTTTCCTGGAAATATTGTGGAAACCCCAAATACCATAATTAGGTTAGATGACCCAGGATTTGAACCCTGCCACTAAGCCACCTTGCTCGTTATATTCTTAGGGCAAATAAAACTAATGTAAAGACTGCTTTATTTAAACTATCCTTGATGATTGTTATCACTGTTTTGGAAAGCAGTTTAGAAGAACAGTGTGCATTCCCAATATCTATATTTATGTATTGGAAAAGTCACGGTATTTTTTGCTGCGCACATTTATTTATCAATCAATTATTCATCATAAAATGTAATTAAAACTATGTTTTATGCCCTTTATTTGTTTTGATTAAATAACAATGGCTCGTATCTGCAAATATAAGAAAACAAGCATTTAATTCGTGCGTGTCTTAAACATAAAAATTTCTTAACCTTCATATTGTCTGCATCGTCATCCACAGAGATTCCGCAATATTTAAGGAATTCATCCGCCTGAAACAGTTATGAATGATGCGTTTTGAATTTGCGTTGAGTAAAAGTTTCTTCTTACAAGCAATGTGATGCTGCATTTACTTTGTCTTCCAAATTTTCACAACGTGTATCGTCTTCCTTCTGCAATTAAAAATTATCGTTGAAACCACGTTTCTCCTTAACACTACCAGGGCAGTAGAACAAGATATGAATTTCATTAAAGTCATTATTTTATATACCATGAACATACTGTACATGAACAATTATATACGATTGAACATACTAGAATGTCAAGTATCCCATAGCGCCTTATCTGAATGTTAAGAGCAATGCAGCTGGTACTTTATGATGGCGTGCTGTGAGCAATACATTTTTAGCGCCAATTGTCTTCATTTTTGAAATAATGTTTGAATTAGTCTGATTATACATTGTACATGCATGCATTAGAAAATTTGCATCTACATTGTATTTGATGACGATTGCTACAGACTGAAATTTGTTTATTTTTCGCTAACTATATGATGGGGATTTTTTCTATATAGTGGGGATTCTAGGATGCAAAATAGCTAGTTTAACAAGTTATTTTGCATGCATCTTTAACGTAGTTACTGACGTGCATGCATGGTTACTGAGGATAAGTTGCACCATTTTAAAGTTTTAGTTTAGTTGTATTATTTAAAATACATTGATGATAACATCAGGCCTGTTATAGCCCGCATATAATTGGTGTTTAAAGTCTGTTAAGGAACACATACCTCAGTAATGTCGTTCTCGGATTGCAATGTCGGGGTAATGCAAAAAGCCAGCAAAATCAGCCCGAAGGTTGTCAAGGAAAATGTCATATTTTTTAGTTACAGTAGTCCTTCTATATTCAAATGCTAGTCGTCCTGAAGATTTAGTTGCTAGATGATCTCTGCCTACAGCTTATTCTGTTTATATACCTTAGGGCGTATCGTGATTGGACAGCGATTTAATTTTATAGCAATTGGCTGTGTTAACCACATGATTTTTTCTATGATCAAATAGCTAATATTTTCATTATTTGTTCAACAAAATGACAACCGCACATCCTATATCAAACCATATCATTGGTCATTTCAGTGGAGCAGTGCAAATTAATTTAAAATGACACAATACTTCTAATACATCTATAAAGCTATCAATAACTAAGCACAAACTTGTTACAATGGGAATAAATTCAATATATCAATAACTAAAGCCCATTAAAGGCTACTCTTTCTTTGTCAACTAATATATCATCACTGATAATTGACCACAAAAATGTCAATTGCATGTGGCCGGATGACATGCAGTTGGTTATTAAATTATACAATCTAATGTAATCATTACAATGGACTGATGAGTGGCGACATTAGGATTTAACCTCCGAATTCATTCTTTACTTGGAAATGATCGCAATCGAGAAACAACGTGTTTATTTTTAACTTGTTCCACTGACTTATATTGTCTCTGTCAGCATTTCTCCCAAATTTGCGATTGAATTATCATGTACACATCCTACTCATGATTTCGAATAGAGCCTGGACTGATTTCAACAAGTATTAAATATATTTTGCTTTGAAGTTTTAATTACTTTAGGTTGCTAGTTTAAATATTTGACAAGTTTAAGAAGAATGACATATATGTACAGTAAATATTGCATGTATAATGTAGACTTCAACATTATACATGCAATATTTCCTGTACCAATGCCATATTTTGGGTTTTGTCGTAATATATTTAAAACTTCAATAGCTACTTATTTTAAATATCGCATATATTTGAAATTGACGGAAAGAAGCGGATATTTTAATAAGAATTATTAAATAAATATTATTTTAAGAGATATAATCAAGCAATGGATCAAGAAAGTCGTTATTAAATAGTAGTGCCGAGATGAAGGTCAAGTATTCTTATTAGGAGGTAACAAAAACTTTGTCCTTGATAATTCATATAATTTTTCTTCTCTGCTGCAATTTTGCATGTATCTGCTTGTATGGTTTTTTCCCATTTTTTTAGAATATTTCGCTGTCACTAAAAGATCTTTGTGTGCGCTTTAAAATGTTTGCAAATTAACTTCATTTTGCAATGTCTTGTTTTGAAGTCGACTAATTCTTGCCTTACTATTTGTCATTGTTGGCAATTTGTCATATCCTTTAGAAGAACTGTTTGATTGTATTGCGAGAAAGAAATCTTTCTAAGCAAGAGCTTTTAACCCTAGGATTTTTGTAACACTAGGAAAAATGCATTTTTGAAAGTCTTTGTTTGGTTTTGTTTTTTTATTTAAACTAAAACACTAAACAACAATGTGACACATTGTGAAAACAATTGAATAATAAACACAATTGTACAATTATTTTAATTAAAAGCATTCTAACAATTAGCCAAGCTTTATGTCGTCTATTATAAGTTGAGTATCTGAGCATTATCATTGTTTTACCAAATAGACATTTGACCTTACTTCTTAATATAAATCATTAAAAGCGTTACGTAAGTGCATTACAACCCATTTGCTATTCCAAATTTGTATTCATTACTCAGGAATCGATTAAAAATTATGTACACACATATATATTTATATATATATACGCAGTGAAACATGCCCAATTGACACCTTACTTGGAAATGACCGCAATCGGAAAAAAACGTGTTTATTTTTAACTTGTACCACTAGCTTATATTGTCTCTGTCAGCATTTCCCCTAAGTTTGCGAGTAACTACATGTATATCAAACCTCTCGTGCAGCTATACTACCCAATAATACAATACCAACAACGGCACATTTCAAAAATTCAGATTTTTTTTTATAAAAACAGGCTGCCAAGTTTTAAAGATATTAGAATTACAGCATTAATTAAAAATCATATGAAATTTATCAATTACAAATCATACATTTGGAAATTCCTTAGATTTAACACTAAGATTTATTCATGTGCCCACTGCAGCAATGGTACAGTATACAAAATGAATGTACAGATCACTCATGTTATCAAAATCGTTGTTGTAGCAGGGGAGCGATATTTTTATGACAGAAACATATGTATATATACTTCTTGGGGTTACCCCATATTATGGTGTGAAATGCATGTCCCCCGTTTTATCACCAAATTTAATCTGAGAAACATTTTGATAACATTTTTATATCGAACTTCAATTGCCTGAATAAATTACATATGTATGTAAAATAATATAATTTATGATTAGAGTAGCTTTATTGACTTATCATGTACACATCCTACTCATGATATCGAATAGAGCCTGGACTGATTCAAACAAGTATTAAATATATCTTGCTTTGAAGTTTTAATTACTTTAGGAATCTAGTTTAGATATTTGACAAATTTAAGAAGAATGACATACATGTACAGTAAATATTGCATGTATAATGTAGACTTCAACATTATACATGCAATATTTACTGTACCATTGCTATATTTTGGGTTTTGTCGTCATATATTTAAAACTTCAATAGCTACTTAATTTTGAATATCGCGTAGATTTGAAATTGACAGAAAGAAGCGGATACTTTATTAAGAATTATCAAATTAATATTATTTTAAGAGATATAATCAAGCAATGGATCAAGAAAGTCGTTATTAAATAGTAGTGCCGAGATGAAGGTCAAGTATTCTTATTAGGAGGTAACAAAAACTTTGTCCTTGATAATTCATATAATTTTTCTTCTCTGCTGCAATTTTGCATGTATCTGCTTGTATGGTTTTTTCCCATTTTTTTAGAATATTTCGCTGTCACTAAAAGATCTTTGTGTGCGCTTTAAAATGTTTGCAAATTAACTTCATTTTGCAATGTCTTGTTTTGAAGTCGACTAATTCTTGCCTTACTATTTGTCATTGTTGGCAATTTGTCATATCCTTTAGAAGAACTGTTTGATTGTATTGCGAGAAAGAAATCTTTCTAAGCAAGAGCTTTTAACCCTAGGATTTTTGTAACACTAGGAAAAATGCATTTTTGAAAGTCTTTGTTTGGTTTTGTTTTTTTATTTAAACTAAAACACTAAACAACAATGTGACACATTGTGAAAACAATTGAATAATAAACACAATTGTACAATTATTTTAATTAAAAGCATTCTAACAATTAGCCAAGCTTTATGTCGTCTATTATAAGTTGAGTATCTGAGCATTATCATTGTTTTACCAAATAGACATTTGACCTTACTTCTTAATATAAATCATTAAAAGCGTTACGTAAGTGCATTACAACCCATTTGCTATTCCAAATTTGTATTTATTACTCAGGAATCGATTAAAAATTATATACACACATAAATATGTATATATATCCGCATTGAAACTTGCCCAATTGACTATATTGCTATATAAACCACCTATATGTACATGTACCTGTATTAATCGATTTCCAGGGTCCCAGGTAATAGCGTGTACAGATAAATGTTGATTGCCTGTCCACCTTTACCATTGACCACGTTTTAAGGGTACCTCCGTAATATAGCAACTCTGTTTATTGACCGCTGAAGGATTCTTTATGCATAAATATACTTTAGTCAGGGAAATGTGCCAATCGAAAAATTTACCTTGAAGTACATATGAGTAACCATAAAAAGTTGTGTATTGTTTCGAAAATGTTTGAACCTTAATCTTCAGAATGTAAGTACCTTACTGTAATTTTGTTGGATTTGCGAAAAGTCAATTTTCGCCATCAGGTGGCTGGTGGTTATAACAATAAAGACCAGGGGTTACTCAGCCAAAAGTTGTTTACTTGCGACGTTTCGCCCTCATATTTAGGGCTTCATCAGGCAAACTACATAAAATAAAGTGTTAAATATGCATAAATTACATAAATTTTAAATCAAATGAAGTTTGAGTACGCAGATTACAAGATTGTAGTGGCAAGATACAGTGACTCCAAATGTATGAGAAAGTTTACTAAGATAGGTATATATTGGGAAGCTACATTATTTAATTACATAAGTTGCGCTCATAGTATATGGACCGAGAAAAACAATATTTGTTATAATATACAATTTTATGATAACGATTTGGATATACTAACACAATCCCCCACTTTCACATATGTGCAGAGTGTGGACTAAATTATATTTTATAATCTGCACATATGTGTGTATATGCAGTGGTGTGTGTGGCGCTGAATGAAAACCGTTTCTCGGTGTCTATGAAGATCATATGCACCGAGAGATATGGGTATCCTCCAATTTTTGGACGTCCCCTTGTGATACCGTTAAAACAAAGAGGGTCACGATCTTAGATTAGAAACGCACGGTAAAAGACATTAAATATATTAAAGAACGTTAAAGCATTGAAATTATTTCAATTATTTATATTATATTATTTCAATTATTTATATTATATTATTTCAATTATTTCAAATTATTTCAATGCTTTAACGTTCTTTAATATATTTAATGTCTTTT
>JAQGBN010000026.1:0-14969 GCA_034698465.1 Tachypodoiulus niger | reverse complement strand
TGATAGCCGGATGGTGTGGGTATAGATGGTGCAGAAAATCAAATTCTTTGCAGGATAGCTGCAGAACTAAAAGACAGGCAAAAATGATAGGCCCAGAAAGAGACAGCTTCGTCAGTTATAGGGAAAATGAGAAATCATCAGAGCAACTTAAGAATCACCAGGCTACACTCTATGCATTTGCAGAAGTGATTGATAGTAGTGAATACCTTCAACCAAAAAAACGGGTGATCTATGACAACGTTCCTCTAAAGCTTAAAACAAGACGAAGCCTCGTCAGGAAATCCACAATTTGGCAACCCATCCATGAGAAGATTAAGATGACTACTTTGACATCAGGAGAAGGACAACTCCAGGCTCAAGATTGTGCTACACCAGTTTAAACCCAACATTTGTCAACTAGTGACTCATTATTAGTGTATTTTGCTTATTAATATTTATTTTGTTTATTCATTTTACTTCTGTATATCTCTAATTTTGTTTTATTGTTCATGTCATTTTCCTTAGAATTTTTTTTAGTATTATGATTGCTTTTTGATGTAATTGAAATGTACACCCTATATTAAGTTAGGTTAGTGATGTACAAGTTATAGCCCTGTACCTTAGAACCCGGAAGGGATTAGGAAACCCAGGCTTTGAGTAACCCTGGATTTCCTTTAAAGGAGGGAGTTGTGTTGTCGATTACCTGTTATTGTATCCAGATAAAGGAGCTGTCCGTTGTGAAGCGCTGGATGGCTGACCCTACTGGGGCCAGGCCATTCTTAGGCCCTAGCCAGTCTCCTGCAAGGCGGTGGTGGGCCAGGAAGGCCCACCAAGCAGAGACGAGAGTGTCAGGACCCAGGGGCGTCTCCTAGCGGGCCATTTCAGTAGAAAAGGCCGCCAGGAGAGCCCAGGTCCCTTGATCTGGGGGACTCCCCTGCGAACCGCACGACCAGTTGACACGCGACATGTTTATCGAATGATAAACAAAAAACATGGCAACATGAAAATGGCTAATTCTTGAAATTGGCATATTCGAAAACAACTGCCATGTCCGTTGACTAAATCTGCGAAGTTGATGAACCGGGAAGACTGATTATGCACCAGTGGAACCAGTGGCGCTATCAATCGGAGAGTATAAACACTTAAGGAAAAAGCGCAAACTTTAAAATTGGAAAGAAGTCATAGGACAACAGCTGACTATTACCTGCAAGGGGGACATAGCAGGAATGCAAGGCTAAGATGGCTCCTGTAATAAACCCTAACATGGAAGGGCTGGTTAACAATAGGGCCTACCTTAATACAATATGCAGGAGCCAAACCAAAAGAGAAATTGGGACAGATGACCTGAATAGACCGGAAACAGGTGTCCTAATTAAGAAGATGAAGAAAAACCACTTCTCAGAAGTGAAGAACCAATATGGCCGCCAGGATGTATGAAGATTATAAAAACTGATAACTTGGGGAAAACAACAACAGTCGGATCATTTGAAGTGTTTGGGAAAAGTGATCTCCCCGCTTACATCTCAAGAACCGAAAATTATAGAAATAGTGAAAGTAAGGACGCAACACTGATGCCCAGTGCGGTATGAGAAGGTGCAGACACGAGAGGAAGATACAACCATTTGCGGGTGAAGCAGTGATCTATAAGCAAGACATTGCGAGTGCTGCAACATCAAAGATACCAAAGGAGCTGGCGTGGAGAATGCTATGGAAGGGGTGTGTGTAGCACAACTCATTCTGGCAGGGCTGGGCAGTACCGATTAGAGATAGCAGGCCCTTATTATTGATAATATTAAAAAATAAAGGAATTTAATTGACTTATCTTATCTGGATTGATAAATACATAGCTTTGGGGGAGGAGTAGGTTAGTGAACGTGGGGAACAGGAAGGTGCTTTCAGTAGAGGAGGATCTCGAGGAAAAAAACCAACACTCTTCCGGGAAAGCGCTATTGGGCCGTGCGAAGACTAGCGGCACCTGGACAGGTAAGGCAATTACCTGGATACCTTAAACAACAAGTACCCACGGTCACAACAATAGATGTTAGGGATACAAGGCGATAATTAAATTGGTCTAACTCGGAACCAGATTTAAAGATTGGGCAAATACATGCATCCTTCCAGTCTCTAGGATTTTTTACCGAATCAATTGACTGCTAAAATAAATCTGTCAAAATCGGGGTTACTTTACTAGATAGTTCTTTAAGGAACCTAGGAGAGAATTTGTCGGGTCCACATGATTTGTTAATCTCCATGGTAAAAAGAAGCTTTAGCACTCCATCTCTGCTAACTAAAATTTTTGGCATTATTGTATCTTTGAGCCTATGAATTTCTTCTGTCAGGTCATGATCTTTAACAGTTAAGAAATTTTTAAATTGAGAATTTAGCATAGTAGCAGTAGCAATTTTAAAAATGTCAGTTTGTTTATTACTGTCTATTTAGGCATTAATAGAAATTTTATTATTTTAACTTAAAGACTTAACATATTTCCAGAAAAATTTAAGATTTGATTTTAACCAAGTTCTTAAGGTTTTAGTTTAAAATTCTGCATGTGTTAAAAAAGTAAATGTTAAAGCTCTGAACGTAGTCTGTTAAATTTAGTTTTTAGGTTGGTGGAGTTCCCTTGCTGTAACCTATTTCTAACTGTCCGTTGTTTTCAAAGTATACGACGAATTTCTGACGTATTCATCAATGGTTCATCATTAGTGGAAACATACTTTTAAGGGATAAACATATCTAGTCTCCTTGTTAAAATCGTTTTAATGTGCTCCTATTTATCATCAACATTATGTAATGATTGAGGATTTGCAGTCCTATTCAATATTTTCACTACGTAGAGTTTAAATTTACTCCAGTCTGCCTTGCTATACTGCAAAACTGTACGTTTTAAACATTAATTTACTTTAAATGAAAGTGAGAATGTGGAAACAACAAGTTGACCATGGTCACCTATAACTGTGGCTGTTTTAAAACTAATTAAACTTAAAGGTACATTTGTAAGAACAAGTTAAAAACTGTTTTTTACCTCTTGTGGGGTATGTGTTTAATTGTTCTAGAGAGAAATCGGTTAAGATATCTAGAAATTTCAGGAAATTTTAGGATAGGAAGTGTATAGCATGTGTGCATAATTATCTTAGTTAATTTCTGGGAAATTAAAATCATCTCCATTGATAATGATGGGATTTTTGTTTTTGAGGAAAACTAGTTTTAAGGTCTTAACAAATTCATTAATATGTTTGTAGAGATTATTTGGCCTATAAAATAAATATAAAAATGCTCTTTTGCCATAAATAAACATAATGATTTAAATAACAAGTTCACCGTCTAATTTAAGTTAGAGTTCTCGTTTTAATATTACACTGTTTTAATGAGCTATGAAGACTCCACCATAACAACCTAATCAGTCCTTGTGGTGTACAGTTTAGCTCCTAGAAAATAATTATTTTGAACAGTGTGCTGAAGTTAGTTATGATTCTGAGCCAAAAATAATGTCAGGTGCTTCAGACTTAATAATTTCTTGAAATGTTATAGACTTGTTTTTTATGCTTTGACAGTTTAGATTTAATTTTTTTTTAAAATAATGCATGCCTCTGTTAATTTGCAGCGATTTTTTTTTATTTTTCCTTTTTAAGAGGCCCTATTGGTTTTACTGCCTAATTTCATAGACAGCAATACTCAGGACAGTTCCCAAAATCACTCTGCCTTAGCATTGAGATGAAGACCATCACACAGGAAATACCTCTCAGGATCCTGAAGAATTTCCTGTGTGGCATCAGCTAGCACCACACGCTCCTGTTGGCCAACTAAGGAACACTCTTAAGCATACTTTAACATAGAACAGCCATGAAGCCGACCATCAAACCGTGGGAGAATAGCTGAAAACACGACTTTAGCACAAGACCTTACCTTACGGATCTCCCTGCTCAGATCTCAAAGGTGCTCTGCTACACAACTTGGAAAGTCCACTGGCATGTTGTTCGTGCCAGCATGCACAACCACAACAGGTGACGGACTGGTTGCAGACAGAACAGCCCTTACCCGTGTGGTGAGGTGCTCGACATGTGTGCCAGGATAGCAGTATGTTGTCGCCTTTCCAGGTCTGCTGACACAAACATTACGAACAATAAAGTCCTTAAGAAGGTGCACTTTAAGAGGGTAAACTGGCTGCTGGACATTGTTTAATGCCATTTGAGGAGTTTGCCCATCACTTGCCAGGACATTACACCGGTTACCCACCTTAATTCCAGCGGTATTTGTACCAGCAGTCTGTCGCCTTTTCAATGGCTGCAGAGACCTCCTGCTTTTAGTTACTGTCTTCCATTTTGGCTCCGTTTGGGTAGCCACTGTCTGGGTTAACTGCTCAACAAATGAATTGTCAACCTTTACAGCAATGTACACCATTGCTTCAGATGGCTGGTCCTTCTGAAAAGCTGCCTCCACCATTTTGATGCGGGGACCTAAGTATTTCTGGAGAGTGTCCTGCCACTCCTTAAGCTGCCCCTTCATCAAGGTGATTTCATCAGCTATTCTCTTATAGCGGGTCAACACCTTTAGCGTAACAGGGATTAATGCCATAATAAAATATAAAAAAATATAAACTAAATTGTTTAGGGTACTAAAATTTAACTACTATCACAGTACAGTTTTTTTTTAATTTTATAAATTTAAAGTCCAAATAGAAGCCTGTAGCAATAATATTCAGAATGTTATGCCCGAAATTAATAAAAGCTATGACTGGAAGGGGAAATTTTCGACTAATTAACAAAAATTAATATTTTCCTAGCGATATTTAGGCCTAACAAATAAAACTCTTTACAAAAAAATAAATTGTAAAAAAACTCTATATTTTATATTAAAAATAATTACACCAAGACGAAAAGCAATATCTGCTTAAGAGTTTAATTCAGAATTCAGCGCCGGGTCGAAAAAAATTATATGAAATTTAACTTGATCAGAGGAGCCCAAAAAAGTGCATATTCTATGTCATGAATGACACTTTTTTTATTATTATCGACTTGATGCATTATAAATAATACATTATGCATTTTACAATTAACACTGTGTATAACACATTTAGAAATACTTAAAAATTACTTAGAATTAAACTGTAAATATTAATTAATATGCGTTATATAATTAACATTAACATTTACACAACTTAAAAAACAATTTTTGTAATTTAACATTTAAAATAACACAATACAAAATATTAAATTTAATTTACACAAAACACATCAAAAATTCTAAATACAATTTCATAATGCACATGACACCTATAATTTTTTAAATGTTACAATGCGTTATATTTATTAAAAATAACAGAATTACAACAACACGTTACTAACTAAAATTTCACATAATCATTACCAATTACACAATATGCATTTACCAATTTAAATTACTAATAACACAATAAATACAAATCTTTAACTAACACAGATTACATATTTAATTTAAAACAATATGCATTACTTATTTTGCATTAACACTTGATTACCAAATACAACACATTTTATATTTAACATTTAATGTTAACCATAACATATTAATAATTATATTTTAAACTTTACATTACACATTACAAATTAAACATTTCAAATTTTACAATTAACTAAATACATAACATATAATAAATTTTTTTACAATAAACATTGCAAAAAACCCATTAAAAAAACATAACTTATTAAGAATTTAAATGTTAATATTTAACAATATGCATTATATAATTTACATCAACCCTTACACAATTCATTTGTCATTCGACATTAAAAATAACACATAACACATTATACAATTTAATTAAAAAACAAAACTTTATTAATTACAAATACAATTTAATAATGCACTTGACACATTACATATTTTTTAATTTTACAATTTTCTATATGCATTAAAAATAACTAAAATAAACACAACACATTTGTTGAAAGTTTCACATAACCTGTTGATAATTCCAAACTATCCCATATAACAGAGCTAATCGGTCAAGTACTGGAACCTAAATATTAATCCAGACTGGAGTCAATAGCTTCCTGTGGCAAAAATGCAAACTTTATAATATTACCTTTGTTGGTGACAACATTCTGGTACACAACTTGGTAAATAAATCATTTAAGCATTGCTGCATAAAGACAATCAAAAACCCGGACAAAAACAAATTAACGAACGTGGTAAAAAACAATACCGGAACGAACAAAGGAACAATGGCGCCAATTGCTCTTCTTCCGTTAACAAATGATGCGCGCTCAAACATTAACGACTGTTGCGCCACGCGTTGACAAACACACGTCACAAAATGACGCTCGAGCGCGCCATATTACAACAACATTAATAGCTATCATTTTTTTAAAATTACAAATTTAACCATATGCTTTTTACAAACCACATTACTAACAACACAATAAATACAAATTATTTACTAATACATGTCATATTTAATTATAAACTGAATTCATTACATATTTTGAATTAACATTTGCATATTAAATATCACAGATTTTACATTTGACATTAATTGTTAACCATTACAAATTTACAAATTGAATTATAAACTTTACATAGCACATTACACATTACAAATTGCTACTTTTACATTTAACTAAATACATTACAAATAATACAATATGTATTAGACAATTTACTTGGCTAATAACACATAATAATACAAAATACATCACTTACTTAGAGTTCAAATTTTAATATAAAACAATATGCTTTATATAATTTTCATAAACACTTACACACCTTACACAACTAATTTAACATTTGACATTGGATGCAACACATAACACATTATATAATTTAATTTAAACATAACACATTACACATTACAAACACTATTTTATAATCAACTTGACACATTACATATTTTAAACTATATAATGCTCAATATGCATTACAAATTACTTATTAAAAACAACACGTTACTAACTAACATTGCACATAATCATTACAAATTACACAATATGCATTTGTTAATTAACATTACTAACAACACAATAAATACAAATTATTTACTAACTCACATGTAATATTTAATTTAAATCTTTACACATAACGTTTTTTGCCTTAACTCTTGCTTACTAAAAACAACACATTATACATTTTACATCAAATGTTAACATAAATATATTTCAAATTATATTATTAACTTCAAATGTCACTTTACACATTACACATTTATAAATTTGACATTTAACTAAATAAATTACAAATAATACATTATGTTTTTTACAATTCACATTTAAAATAACCTATAAAACATAACACATAACTTTCTCAGAATAAAAATGTTAATATTAAACAATATGCATTATATAATTTTAATTTACATTTAAATAACTTATTTGTCATTTTACATTGATATTACACCGAACACATTATACAATTTTATTTAAACAAAACACTTTACAGCTTACAAATACAATTTTATAATGCCCTTGACACATTACATATTTTGTAATAATACATTACTTTATATGCATTGAAAATAACTTAATTAAAAACAACACATTAATAGTTAACATTGTTTTTAATAATTTAAAATTAAACAATTTGCTTTTTACCATTCACATAACTAATAACACAATAAATTCAAATTATTAACTAACACAAATGTAATATTTAATTTTTATCATTACACATTACTTATTTTAAATAAACACTTGCATATTAAATACAACACTTTTCACATTTGACATTTAATGTTAATTATAACAAATTACAAATTATATTATAAACTTCACATGGTATATTACTCATTACACATTAATAAATTTTACATTAAATTAAATACATAACATATAATATTTTTTTTACAATAAACATTGCTAAAAACAATAAAACAAAACATATAAGGTGTTCAGAATTAAAATGTTAATATTAAACAATATGCATTTTGTAAATTACATCAACACTAACACAACTTACAAAACTTATTTGTCATTTGACATTAAAAACAACACAACACATTATAAAATTTAATTTACACATAACACTTACACATTATAGACACAATGTTATAATCAACTTTACACATTCAAAATTTTAAATTTTATAATGCTCTATATGCATTACAAATTACACAAGTAACTCAACAAGTTGCCAACTAACATTAAACATAATCATTACGAATTATACAATGTGCATTATCCAATTCACATAACTTACAACACTATTAATACAAATCATTTACTAACACACATTACATATTAAATTTTAAACCTTATGCATTTATTATAATGTGTTAAAACTTTTATATCAAACACAACACATTAATAATTAGACATTAAATGGAAACACTAACATATTAAACTATATTATAAACTATACATTAAACATTACAAATTGCAAATTTTACCTTATACTTAATACATTAAAATTAATACTTTATGTATTTTACAATATGCATTGCCAATAACACATTTAACAAAAATTATAACTTATTAAGAATTAAATTGTTATTATTAAACAATATGCATTATATAATTTGCAATAAAATTTACACAACTTATTTGTTATTAGACATTTAACAATACACATAACACATTATATAACTTAATTTACACAAAATAAAAATAAAATTTTATGTACAATTTTATAATGCACATAATACCTTACATATTTTAAATGTTAAAATGCGTCATATGCACTACAAATAAAACATTTAACCCTACACGTTACAAACTTTTATTGCTTATAATCATTACAAATTACACAAAATACATTTTACAATTCACATATCTAACAACACAATTAATATAAATCATTTATTAACACATATAACATATAAAATTTAAAATTTGTGCATTTATCATTATGTGTTTACACTTTTATATTTAATACAACATATTTACATAAGATATTAAATGTAAACAATAACATAATACAAATTATATTATCAACTTCACATTGCCCATTAAACATTATACATTTTTAATTTTTACATTTAACTAAATGCATTATAAATAATACATTATGTATTTAACAATATACATTGTAAAAAACCTATTTAACAAAACACATAACTTACTTAGAATTTAAATTTAAATATTAAACAATATGCAATTTATAATTTACATTAACACTTACACACCTCAAATAACACATTTTTTATTTTACATACAATTTAACATATAACAAAATATACAATAAAATTTATACAAAAAACATTACAAATTACATATACAATTTGAAATTGCACTTGACACATTTTTATTTTTTTTAATTTTACAATGCGTTTTATGCATTTCCTATAACAAATTTTAAACAGTACATTACCAATAAACATTGCACATAATCATAACAAATTACACAATATGCTTTTTAAATTAAACATTACTAATAACATAATAAATACAAATCATTAACTAACACACATTACATACTTAATTTTAATCATTACACATTATTTATTTTGCATTAACACTTTCTTATCAAATACAACACACTTAACATTTGACATTAAATTTTAACCATAACATATTACAAATTTTATTATAAACTTCTCATTGCACAATACACATTACACATTGCAAATTTTACATTTAACTAAATCCATTACATATAATATTTTTTTTAAAAATAAACATTGTAAAAACCCATTAAAAAACATAACTTATTAAGAATTAAAATGTTGATATCAAATTATATGCATTATATAATTTACATTAACACTTACACAATTTATTTGTCATTTGAAATTTAAAATAACACAACACATTATACAATTTAATTAACATACAAAACATAACTAATTACAAATACAATTTTATAATGCACTTGTCACATTACATATTTTTTATTTTTACAATTTTCTATATGCATTTAAAATAACTCAATTAAACACAACAAATTAATAGCTTACATTGTTTATAATTATTACAAATTAAACAACATGCTATTTACAAATCACATTACTAATAACACAATAAATACAAATTATTAACTAACACACATGTAATATTTAATAATAAACATACACATAACTTATTTTAAATAAACTCTTGCATATTAAATACCACACCTTTTACATTTAACATTTAATGTTAATTTAACAAAAATTTTAAATTGTATTATAAACTTCACATGGCACATTAATTATTAAACATTGCAAATTTTACATTTTATTAAATACATAACATATAATAATTTTTTTTTACAATAAACATTGCAAAAAACACATAAAACAAAACAAATAACTTTTTCAGAATTTAAATGTTAATATTAAACAATATGCATTTTATAAATTACATTATAACTTACACAACTTATACAACTTATTTGTCATTTAACATTAAACAAAGTACATTACACATTATACAATTTAATATAAACAAAACACATTAAAAATTCAAAATAAAATTTCATAACGCACATGATACTTGACATATTTTAAATTTTACAATGGGTTAGATTTATTACAAATAACCAATTAAAAACAACACGTTACAAACTAAAATTGCACATAATCATTACAAATTACACAATATGCTTTTTAAAATTTACATTACTAAAAACACAATAAATACAAATTATTAACTAACACACATGTCATATTTTATTTTAAACATCACACATTACTAATTTTAAATAAACTTTTGCATATTAAATTATACACCTTTTACATTTGACATTATATGTTAACCATAACAAATTAAAAATTATATTATAAACTTATAATGGCACATTACACATTACACATTGCAAATTGTACAATAAACTAAACACATTACAAATAATAAATTATGTATTTTACAGTTTACATTGAAAATAACACATTAAAAAAAAATAAATAGAGTTAAAATTTTAATATTAAACAATATGCATTATGTTATTTTCATTAACACTTACACACCTTACACAATTTATATGTCATTTAACATTAAATGCAACACATAACACATTATACATTATAATTCAAACATAACACTTTACAAATTAAGAAAACAATTTTATAATCAACTTGACACATTACATATTTTGAATTATCTAACGCTCTATTTGCAATACAAATTACCCTTATAACACAACACATTAATAACTAACATTGCACATAATAAATACAAATTACACAATATGCATTTTACAATTAACATTACTAACAACACAATTAATACAAATCATTTATTTACACACATAACATATTAAATTTTAAACATTATGCATTATGTTTTAACATTAACACTTGCATATCAAATATACCACATTAAAATTTGACATTAAATGTTAACCATATCATATAACAAATTATATTTAAAAAGTTTACATTGCACATAGCACATTACACATTGTAAAATTTTAATTTTACTAAATACATTACAAATAATACATAAAGTATTTTTTAATTAAATTGCAAATAACACAATAATCAAAACACATAACTTACTTAGAATTTTTAATGTTAATATTTTACAATATGAATTATATAATATTCATTAACACTTACACAACTTATTTGTTATTTTAAACTTAATATAACACACAACACATTATACAATTTTATTAACACACAACATTTTACAAATTAGAAATACAATCTAAAATTGAACTTGACACTAAACTTATTAAAAAATTTAAAATGCTCTAAATGCATTTAAAATAACTCAATTAAACACATGTTAATAAACAACAATGTTGATAATTATTACAAATTAAACAATTTGCCTTTTACAAATCACATTACCTATAACACAATAGATAAAAATTATTAACTAACACAAATGACCTATATAATTTTAAACATTATGCATTACTTATTTTGCATTTACACTTGTATATAAAGTACAACACATTTTACATTTAACAGTAAATGTTAAGCATAAGCAATTACAAATTATATTATAAACTTTACATTGCACCTTAAACATTACACATTGCCAATTTTACATTTTACTAAATACATTAAAAAAATGCATTATGTATTTTACAATTAACTTTGCAAATAACACAATAAACCAAACAAATAACTTAGAATTTTTTTAAAAAAACTAACAATATGCATTATATAATTTACAATAACACTTACAAACCTTACACAACTTATTTGTCATTTGACATTAAACGACACACTTAACACATAATAATATTTAATTCACACAACACATTAAACATTACAAACACAATGTTATAATCAACTTTACACATTACATATTTAATTTTTTATAATGCTTTATATGCATAACAAATTACACAATTAACACAAAAAGTTTAAAACTAACATTGCACATAATCATTATAAATTAAACTATATGCATTATAAAATTCACATTACTAATAACACAATAAATACAAATAATTAACAAAAACACATAATTTTTATAATTTTTTAAACATAATGCATTACTTATTCTAACTAAACACTAGCTTTCCTAATTTAACACATTACATTTTACATTCAATGTTTACCATAACATATGACTATTCATATCAAAAACTTAACATTGCACATTATACATTACACATTGTTAATTTAAAATTTAACTTAATATATTACAAATGATCATTATGTATTGCATAATAAACATTGCAAATAACACATTAAACAAAAACATAACTTACTGAGTATAAAAAACAGATATATATATCAATATGCATTATATAATTTACATTAACATTTACGCACCTTACACAACTCATCGGAATTTGACATTAAACACAACACAACACATTATACAATTACATTTACACCTAACACATTACACATTACAGACACAATGTTATAATAAACTTTACACATTTAAAATTTTAAATTTTATAAAGCTCTATATGCATTACAAATTACACAAGTAACACAACAAGTTGCAAACTTACATGAAACATAATTATTAAAAATTATACAATATGCATTTTACAATTCACATTACTAACAACACAATTAATTCAAATCATTTACTAACACATTACATATTTCATTTTAAACATTACACATTAATAAGGTTGCATTAACACTTGCATACTAAATACAACACATTTTAAATTTGACATTTAATATTAATAATAACATAATATTAATTATATTATAAACTTCGCAAAGCATATCTTACATTACACTTTGCAAATTTAACATTTTACTTAATACATTACGTATTTTTAAAATTACATTGCAAATAACACATTAATCAAAACACATAACTTACTTAGAATTAAAATGTAAATATTAATCAATATGCATTTTATAATTTACATTATCACTTACACAACTTACACAACTCATTTGTCATTTGACATTTAACTTAACACAATACACATTAAAAAATTAAATATACAAAACACACATAAATAATTTTAAATACAATTTTATAAAGCACATAACACCTTACATATTATAAATGTTACAATGCATTATATGGATTAAAAATAACCCATTTAAAACAACATGTAACAAACTAAAATTGCACATAATAATTACAAATTACATAATATACATTTAAGAATTGACATTAATTATAACACAATAAATACAAATCATTAACAAACACAGATAACATATTTAATTTTTAACATATATGCATTACATATTTTGCATTGACACTCTTATACTAAATACAAAACATTTTACATTAGACATTTAATG
Organism: Tachypodoiulus niger; assembly: GCA_034698465.1. Lineage (NCBI taxonomy): Eukaryota > Metazoa > Arthropoda > Diplopoda > Julida > Julidae > Tachypodoiulus > Tachypodoiulus niger. The sequence goes on along the minus strand of JAQGBN010000026.1, from coordinate 1,420 downwards.
TTAACCAAAACATATTCAAAATTATATTATACACTTCACATTGCACATTACAAATTACACATGGCCAATTTTAAATTTAACAAAATACATTACAAATAATATATTTTTAAAAAACAAATATTGCAATAAACACATTAGACAAAACAAATAACTAATTTAATATTAAAATGTTTATATTAAACAATATGCATTATATAATTTACATTAACACTTACACAACTAATTAGTAAATTGACCTTTATCATAACACATAACATATTATTTAATTTAATTAACACACAACACTTAACACATTACAAATAAAATATAATAATGCACTTTACACATTATATATTTTGTAATTTTACAATGCACAATATGCATTACCAATAACTCAATTAAACAACTCGAGATAATGGGGTGGAAAAGTTTTACTTTTGGCACGTTCTAATGTTCGGCCGTTACTGAAAGGGATTTTTTACATAATTCAGAAGGGAAGCGTTTTTGAGGCAGAGGTTGGGGGAATTACCCTTCCAACCCAGGTAACCTTCAGTGCCAGTCTGGAACGCTGATTTACGCCTCCAATTAAGAGGTTCATCATGAAGGTAGTCTGGGCGAAGCGGGGGTGTCAACGGCAGTGTTTCATCGCCTTTTTAAAATTTGGCACAAAAAAATGGCCCCATGCCAGGCTAAATAGCTTTCAAGATGGAAAATGGTCCAGGTATGAAGCCAGCGTCGAACTTTGGCATTTAGTCAAATTCGCGCCGCGGGGGGTGAATGATTATGGGGAATCCCGTCTTCAGAAGCAGGTGGAATTCTGCTGAAAGAGTTTGCAGGACAATGCACCGTCACATCTCCATACATCATCACTTAGCAAAAAGGTAAACAAATGCAAATTATTCAACTGAAGAATTCAAAGAGGTAGTGTGCAGGCGCAATAAAGACGTAAGAGCAACATTTTCACGTTCTAATGATTCGCAAGAATACATACAGCAGACTCACACCTTCCCCCTCCCTCCCTTATTGTACTCATACATCATACTGTAACACTATAGTTATAGTATAGTACACACATTATACAGGCTTCGCCCAATAATAAGTTTCATGCAACGCCCCTGACTTCTCCAGTTTTTTGAACAAATTTCCCTGATCAATATTAGAATGTTGTATGATTTCAAAATAGAGGAATGCCCTATTTCTATAGAAGAAGAACTGACTGAATGTACATTCTCCTGACTTTGGTGCTAACTAATAACTAGCAATGGTGCCAATGGTTTTTGTACGGTAATGCCTTGATTTGCCAAAGTTTTTCCTGTCATTCATTTTTTTAAAGCCAATAAAATTCGGATTTGCAACACAAACTGCTTAGGATTGGTACATAATGTCAAAACGTTAATTTATTGGCTGCACATGTACTTTTAAAGTAAAACTTTTTTGATGT